>JAAEAF010000434.1:0-95989 GCA_011037195.1 Triatoma infestans
TAACATTGTCCAAGGCAGAAAGAAAGAATAAAAAAATGTTTTTCTTAAAAAAATGAATTATAGTTAATATCTACAACACATGATAAGTTTTAATTTTTCACCACTAAACATAACTAAAGATGCTGATGTTTACTGAATGGTGTACACTGCATTGCTGCAAATATAATCGATATCACATTCGATGCTGACCAAGTGTCAAACATGTCGCTTGTAGGGACCCAGTTAATCAACTTTCGTACAATCAAAGACTTCTGACCTTGTTCACTATCATTAATATTATAAATTGAGTCTATTATTAACGATTTATCTCTACCTCTATATATATATATATTTAATGGCATTCGTTTTGCAGCTCGTTTGAGTGAAATGCACTTTTCTTTTATATATTTATACACTTATCATTTATTTTATAAGTTTTTAACTTTTCACGTCACACCATGTTTTGTATGCAATACACTTTTAGAGCAATTAACATATATTTATTTAGTACAAATACAAGAGCTCTATTCAAGGTGATCTACCAGCGTACATCTTACAACTCTAAGCTCAACCGGGGCTAGGTTATAATTAGATTGTTATAGGTGATTATTGCCCAGCGACTTGAAAGATCTATGGTGCCCCGGGAGCCTGCTCAGGACACTGGCGGCCTCCGAGTGGTGTTCTCTAGCTACAGACAACACTGCCTATCACCGGACATTTAGCTGTAGAGGCTCTTAGGTACTCCTGGCGAGCTATCAACTACACATACAAAGATCTACAACTTTTATTTATCGCTTACCACAGACAGAGATTACGTACTGGTTCAAGCATAAAGGTCTCTTTTGAGAAAAAAAAAAGAAAAGAAATTTGCAAAATAAGATTAGAAATGCAATAAAAAAGAAATTAGTTTGAGTTCCACACCAAATTTACTTTGTATTGAAAGGACATTAAAATAAAACATTATATTTTCAGTGAGACATTTGTATGAATTTTTTATTTTAGGACCGCTCTTGAATACTGGATTCCATTTTAATGTTGGAAATTGGCCAGGACATGTCGAAACTGCGGGAAGCCGAAATTCCACTTGTGATTGGCTTCTAACTACAGATGATCTTTCAAGAAGTGGAGATTCTGAAGGCATCTTCTTGTCTGTAGCTCACTGGTATCCACCGCATACATCTTGCACTTACCTCATTCAGGGCCAACCTGATCAAGTTGTTCGACTATATTTTCCGAGGTAAAGTGCTACACTGTAATTGCTCTAATGTTCCTGGTAATGGTTGAAAATAAAAAAAAAAAAGAAAGAAAGATACGAAAAGGGTATCTTTTCAGAAGTCTTACATCAATGGTATTTTTACTTTTCATAAAATTTACTATTGATGGTGACTCAACGCAGTTAGAATTGATTTGATCATTTTATCTAACTACGATTTTTTTTTAAGAGGGCACTTACAAATTAATATTGTATACATATTTTTTTTTTAAATTAAGGCGGCCAACATGGATGGTCATTGGCGGCCGGTGCCTTCTCAGTGCACTTAAGAATATAATTAAGGGCTGCACAGCTGGCACGAACCCGAATCCTCCGCGTAGGAGTCCAGTGCGCTAACCATTGAACTAATCCCTTCCATATTGTATATATAATTAAGCTTAAATTTCCAGTTTCCGTATCAACCGGATTGAATCACCAATTGCGGTATTTGATGGAGACTGCGGTGAAAGTCTTACACTTTATGATGCTTCGTGGCCTGACGATTCCAGAATAATTAAGACATTCTGTGATACTTTTTCAAGAGCGATGGAAAAACATGATTTTGTATCTACTGGCAATGCTCTTTTCGTAAGATTTGAAAGTAAAACTGGAAGCTACTCTGGGTAAGTCAAAACATTTATATACCTAATTATAAGTTTAAGATAAGTAGGAGAAGTTTGTATTAGCAGATTTGTTAATCAAATGTACAATTAAGAGCTAGGTATTGTATTATAATAATAATAATAATAATAATACACTTTATTAAACGGAAATATTTACATTCATTACAAATAGTACAGACAAAAGCATATACGGCTTGGCAATCCGTCAGCCGGAAATTGAGCGCTACTCAGTTACAAGTTAAGTATATGTATAAATATAAACCATTAAATTAAATAATAATAAGTTAATAATTAAATTCCTGTATAAGTTGATATCTGTACAACCAGGCAGAGCGAGCATAATGAATGAGATTTCGGCAGTTGGTAGAATTCAAAGCTCCCTTAAGATAGATAAAGTTAAAGAAGGGACCCCAAGGTGCCGCACTCTAAATTCCGCCAAAATAGGACATATAGCCAAAAAATGAACCATATCCTCTCTTGCCGTCATACTACACAGCGAACACAACTCAACAGCTCTATCAACCCAAGGGGTGTAGTTCAAATAGAGGAGTTCCCCTCTCATCCTAAAGAGCCAGCTTAATTCTTTTGAATTTAGGGTTGCTGTAGACTGACTCGAAAACGAGAATAGGCAAGCTTGAGTATTAAGCTCTTTATAAAAAAGGTACCTATTTGACTCTTGAGAACTTGCCACACACACCTCCCGATGAACCACCCCAATTTTATCTATTAAAACCGAAAACTGGTTCTATTTTATTATATATCTTTTTAACTAAGTTATTTTAAGGGTCCCCAATTTTGGCTCCCGGTAAAACAACTTAATGGTATTTTTGAGTATTAGTGGGCTGTCATGGCAGACACTGCTTTACAGACCTTTGCCACCTAGCACCACTCCGTCACAGTCTACTGTAATCTAAATTGATAACCTGCCCCGCATATCAACAAGTGTTACGGTAGTGCTAACATTAAGTTGATGTCAACTCTCCTACCTGAATGTGATAGCTTTACTCTGACGATGGATGGAAATTTCGTAATGAAACCGGTCAGAAATATCAAAAACATTCATACTACGAAGGATAATATCTTAGTTGTTATCCAGCGTTACGGACCCATCCACATATTCAGTTACATAAATATCCAGAAGTACACGTTTTTTGTGTTAATAAAGAATTTTTTTTGTGTCTATGAAGAAACGAGATTATTTCGGATTCCTCAGAGGACTTGCGAATAGCTTTTACCAGTTGGTACACATAATTGTCACACATTATTGCAAGGAAAAAAGTATCAATTTATACGTGAAATAATGTTTTGATTTGTACAAAATTTGTTTATAAAGCTTACACTTTATCTTACAAATAGTGACAATAATCCTAATAACAATATAATAATAAAAGATGTATTATGTTTCTGACCTACTCAGAGAAGACGATCTTGACACAACAACTTGCCCAGATAGGAAACTGAGTACCGTTATTTTTGGAATGTTGAATGAGTGTGTGACATAAATGCTGTGTTAAAAAAAAATATAAAACAAAAAGTAAATGAGAAAGAGGTAAATGGAGTGTTGAATCATAAATAAAACGTTAGAAAGGGAAAATAATGGTTAAAAAAAAATGTAAAAGAACGTATCATACAAAACAGGATAATAAATCGAGGCATAATTAATCGGAGAAGTAAACGTAGCATTTTTTTTGTCATACTATCGGTAGGGTGTAGTTGAGAGAGTCTGTAGAGCAATGTCCACCATAACAGCCTTAATTATTATTTAAAAGCCTTAAATTATTTTCTATTTGTTTTTCTATCATCATTAAATTATCGGGCACATTATGGTTTCTTCAATAACACAAAGTTTGGTACGGCGATACTCCTTAAAACCATTTAAAAAAAATTGCGTGATATTTAAAAATGATTTTTATTTCAATACAATCAAATAAAGAGAAATATTTTTCACTGAAAATTATTTTATATTTGTTTTTAGATCATCATTATATTATTGGGCGCATTATGATTTCTTCAATAACACAAAGTTTGGTACGGCTGTGCCTAATACAGCTTGTGACGAAGAATTCTCTTCATGGCGAACAATCTCTGGATATCTTAGATCTCCATTAAATACACTCGTCTACAAGAGAATTGAAACCAATGGCTATCTAACTTGTCGATATTCCTTTATCACGGATAGACGCCTATACGCTAGAGTCATCTTAACCATCACAAATATTAATTTCAAGGCATGTATAATCAAATTTATATTGAAGATATTTATATATTTATTTTAGAAACAAGATTGTATTCAAATCTACTATTTAAAATTTTGAAACAAATTGATTTAGAAGCTGGAATGTCCTCTATAGAATAAAAGAAGAATATATGGCGGGGAAAAAATAGAGATTTATTCTATATATGTATATAGAAAAAGTATGTAAAAATATTAATAATTTAAATGGAGATTTCTAAAAGCTATAGCAAGATGTTTTCGGTGGACTATTCTATGTGTTTCACACTTGTTTTCTGTTGCCGGAGTTTCCAACGCAACCGCCACAGCCAGCATTCAGCCTCTTTTCTAAATGAGACTAAAATAATTAATTTGTTTCAAACAGGAGAAAATATAAGATGGTATAACTAGATTAAAATACATATATTAAAAACAAATAAATCTCTTTGGAACTCATTGTACAAAGCCATGTAGTAAACTGCGATTTGGATAAAGAAAAGAAAAGTGGAACACCTACATGACATACTCTTACTGCAACTAATACAATAGAAAAATTTACTTTAAACTAGAAATATTTGCTCATTTTCCCACAGGTAATTATAAGGGAATACAAACTGACGAACACTCCATGGTAGGTAATACATGAAGGGTTACATTGTGGTCAGAAGATAATATCAATATTTGAAATCTGTCACAAATTCCGCAGACCTAATAAAATCCATTATTTAAAAAAAAAAAATTCAAATACATGTGCAGTTAAGAAAGTCAAAAGAAGGCATATTCCAGAATAACTCGATAAAAATTTTATTACAAGTTCACTTTCCGGCTAATGTGAAACATTCGAGTTAGATGCGGTTTAGAAAGTACTAAGAAACAGCTAGTAGAAACCATAGGTTATTTCCAGTTGTACTTCAGATTGGAAAGTAAATACTGTCATCTTCTTCTTCTTCTTTCATTGGCGCTACAGCCCTTGCAGGGCCTTGGCCTCCTTAAGCAGACTCTCCCAAACATCTCTGTCCGTGTCTTTCCTTTTCCACTGTCTGACGCCTATCTTCATCATATCCGCTTCCACATCCTGCGGCCTCTAGGTCTTCTACCTCCTGGGTGCCCTTCATAGATCTTTCGTGGGGCTCTTTCCACACTCATTCTGCAGAGGTGTCCCAACCAGCGTAACTTTCCCACTTTTTTAGCAGCCACAAACGTCTCTTCTCCATAGAGCTTTACTGGGCCATTATTACACCGCAAAACTTTCTTCCAGCAGTTCAACCTTTGCTCATATTTTGCTGTCAACACCCATATAACTGAAAACTGTCTCCTTATATATGATGACATTCGTTTGCCTGGAGACTTGCTTATTACAGAGCATATTCCTAATCGCCCCCAGATATCTGTTAGATGCCGAGATTCTGCTATTAATGTCCTCGCCTACCTCATTCTTAGACGTGAGTGTAGCTCCTAAATAAATTTCCTCACTCCCTCGAAACGGTGAGCCCCGACTAGCGAAATCCTCAAATCTCCTTGCTCTTCTGGTCGTCACCATATATTTTGTTTTCTCAGTGTTGATCTGCAGACTAAGCGGCTGCTCCCTCTTCCATTCCATAAAGCGCTTTTTGTTGCGGTTGCTGATCTTGATCTAAGCTCCACATCAGCGCATAGGCTAGGTGCTGCAATACTCGGTTAGAAATAGTGCCTCCTGGATTTATGTTTAATTTTCTTATGATTATTTCTAGGACCAGATTAAAAAGTACCGGTAATACCGGCTCAGCATCATCATCTAGCCGGATTTGATCCTGTTGTCCATTTACCATCATGTTCTGATTGTTGAGGAGTTCTCTAAAATACTCCATTCACCTGTTTATAATCTCTTCCTTTCCCGTTATCATCCCTCCTTCTGCACTCTCCACACAACCCAATCATGGCTGATAACCTTCTTTTACATTTCTCACGCCTTATAAAACTTTCAGCTCCTCCTCTGCTCGAAGTCTAACTGCATCTGTTCTTCCAACATCTTTTCCAGTTCTCTTTTCTTTTTCCAGCATATTAGCCTGGCTTTCACTCTCTTCTCTATATAGTCTTGCGCAATAGCTCTTGTTTTTCTCATTAATATTTTTTGCCTAGAATCATTCCTTGCTTCTGTACAGTACCTCTGCCATTCCTCGTCGTACCAATCATTCCGCACTAGCTTTTTTCGTTTTCCTAGCACCACCCTTGATTCTATTCCATTTACTCTCTATCGTCCTTCTCTTCTAGGCCTTCCGGTTTCCTTTGTAATAATTCCTCTACCTTGCGCCAAACGCCTCTCTTTCTGCCTCAACCATCGGTTTCTCCGTAGCAAATACTTATCTTTTCGCACCTTTACATCGGGTTCTTATATATATTCTTTGTTTTTGTATTAGATATAGAACCTGTTTTGTTTCTGTTTATTTTTTTTTATTTACTGTGACTTTTTAAACTTATATTTAGAGAATTCTTATTTCATTACATTTCAGCATGTACTGCTTATATTTCTTTGTACAATTTGTTCTGATATTCTGTGGTAAACTACTGAACTCATTGTAACAGGTTCTGTATCTAATAATTGGGTTCTTGTTTCAATTTCTCAGCAGAAAAGTAAATACTATACTGTTGCAAAAGTAACGTTTACCTCACTACTGAGAATACCAATGCAAGTTAGTCTTTAGTAAGTTCAAAAAATATTATTGTATACAATGACCCTTTTAGTTCTTCATTTACACGTAAAGTTGGTGTGAGGTCATAATTTATGCCGTGATTAGGGCAAATTTTTCCTATCATTGCCAGAAAATTTCTCGTATAACGAAGTCCAATAATAACCTAAGTACAGTAATAATAAATTGTAATGAAAGAAAAATTAGATTAACCACAAAAGCAGAGAAATCGTTGTACAAGGTGATTTGCACCACATCCAGTCACGGCAAACGTATCCGGGCATTATTGCTTACATAATTAATTATCTTGGAGCCAACATCATACGAATAATGAGTCTTCAATCTACCATTTAAATGGTGGTTAGTAGTAATTGTGTTGAAGTCATTAATTAATTTTGAAATTTCTGTATGCCCTTGATTCATTTTTGTTAGTCGATGGTGTCCCATAAGATGCATGCATAATTAGGGACACCCCTGTCTACGGCTGAGCTTACCATTCACTTCTTATGGTACTATTAACATGATTGAAAAACGAATTTTTCCCTCTTCAATTATCTGGCCATTGCAAAAATCTATTTAATTTTGATTGGTAACATAATATTTCTAAATTCCTAAGAACCAGTATCAGCTCGGTAAAAGGCAGCGTTTGGTGGAGAGAAAGCACAGGCTTTGATCTAAAACACACAGAACTTATAAGTATTTTTTTTAACGTTAAGCTCTCAGAACTCTAACATCAGTAGAGGCCAATTAACTGAGAGTAAATATCAATGAGTAATTGATAGCTTAAGGCTGTATGCTATAAATGTTTAATGCTGCTTAATAAAATAATTATCATATGAAGGGAGACGAATGCTATTTTTTACTAGGTAAAATATATTAGAAACAATCTTTTATAAATATAATGCAACTATACTTTTACTTTAATTAAAAAACTCTTAAGTCTGCAATTGAGCTTAAAGGATTTGCATGTATATTAAAAAACTTAGCATAAGTGTGGTATTACTGGGGTTGAATATTGGGTCATATCTTCATCATTTACATTATTTTTACATTAGTGTTAGCGTGTAATGGTAGACAAATGTTTTATTTTTTTTATTTTAGAATTGATAAATTCTAAACAGTTATGAACTTATTAATAATAATCAATTGTTAAATCGTAAGAGCTTTAGTGCATGTTGTTCCGAGCTGTTTTTAGAGGCGGTGACGGGGTGTGGCATATAGGGATATATCCTCCAGAAATTTTGCACACACTGAATCGAACAAGTTAAAACTGTAATCTGCTCACTAATTTAAAATATTTGCCTCATTAGAGAAAAGCATAGCGCTAAGAATTGCTCTCTTCATGTATTCACCATTTACTTTATAAACAATATTACAACATAAATCTTGACTCGTCACCACGAAAAATCTCTGCGGCCTCCCCCAACCTTCCGTCATCCATATCAACGAAGTTTATAAATGCCTTTATCCATGTAAGGATCTCCGACCACCATAATAATTATAAGTGGATGCCATAGGGCAGCATACTTCCATAACTCTAGTATCTCTATATAAACTATATCTTAGCTAGTAATTGAAACCTAAGCCAATAACAACGTAATACTACATTCTTATTCAGGTGTTTACCATTGATTAAAAACATCATAGAGCTTATAGAAGTTTGATGCAAAAATGGGGGTTCAATGCTACCAGATATAAACAGATAGCAATTAAATTATTAATACAGATCTGTCAACCACTTACTATTAAGAATGGCTACAAACTCACTTCTACAAGGTATGATACTTAGATCTAGTTATCGTGTCTAACATGGAATCCAGACACAATACTTAAGGAATTAAACAGACGTTAAGGAGGATTACTATAGTGGTTTATAAAATACTATTTCATAGTTTATAAATTACTATTTCAATTTATATGAACAAATGAAGCAGTAATATGGAGTTCAGCCAAATCTATATAACCTATTCAGTTCATTCAGTCCAAAGTCTTTAACCGAATACTTAATGCACTCTATATCGTCTCCATAATGATCTCAACAATATCCTCTTCCAACAGCTAATCCACCATTATCCATAAGATACAGATAAGTTTCGTTCAGTAATATTATCACATTTCAGGATTAATTTAAAAATTCTTTTAATAATATAATAATCTTCTATTAATAATATGTGCTGCATAGACTTTAAAATTTGCCTTAAAAACGACTTATGATAATATCCAAAAATATTAATATAGCATTTCTTTTAAGACAATTTTTACAGATAAATTTGTATTCCAAAACATTGGAATACAAATTACTAGAATTTTTTCATTACTATCAATTTTTTGTAAACATATAAATTTATTTTCCAACAAATTTATAAGTTTATTGAACTAAAGACTTCTTTCTTTTGTAGGAACATCCTTTTAATACGGGTGGCTGTGAAGAATGCTGGGACGGCAGACAGGATAAATTGGTTATATGGGAACCAGCAATAACAAACAGTACTAAAACACCAACCACAGCAAGTGCTGGTGGTCAGTGCTTATGCCGAAACAACAATATTCATACTGGAAAAAGTAGACCTGTAGCTACAATTATTTCATCAACAGAAAATCTCAATTTAGAACTGCTAGTGGATTCTACACATGCTGCATCTAGCTATTTTAAGCATCCAGCTCCTTTGTTTGAAGCTAAATATGAGTTTGTACATAGCCCACTATGTGGACCAGCAGTTATCCCAGCCAGTACAGAAGGAGAATTACACTTTCCACATTATGAAGCCTTAGGCTATACTGAACCTCCCAGATCTATAAGATGTATATGGGAAATTAGAGTGAACAGGGATCGTGATATATGGTTGCATTTTGATAAAGTTCGTTTTACTACTACTGACTGTCAGGATGGTAGATTGGAAGTTTATCTGCCATCACGTCCCGATCATCCTTTCTTCTCGCTGTGTGGACATAATGTAAGCCACAAGGACATTCCGCCACTGACATCACTTGATCTGACTCCTTCCTCCGATACTGGTTACGTACCTTCTCCATCAGTTAAGATTCAATTTGTTGGTACTACTACGCCGGCTAGAGCAGCCTTCAAAATTGCCTGGACTGAACTTTTTCACTTGCCTAGGAATCCAGATGGTACATTAATGACTTCTAGATTGACAGAAGGAGTTACTAGTTTACCCGAAGGGGATTGCGAATTTCTTTGTCCAGGTGATTCAGGCTTATGCATACCATATAGCCTTGTATGTAATGGTGTAGTAAATTGCCCGGTGACCAGCAGCCGCTACAATGAATCATTAGAAACTGGAGATGAGGCCCTTGACACATGTAATTCACGTGTGGAACCAGAAGAAATTAATTGGATCATGATTAGTCTTGGTGCAAGCGGAGGAGCTTTGTTAGCTCTTCTATCACTCTTCCTTGTATGCAGATGCTGTTGTTGCTGTTGCGGTTGCAATAAAAGACATGATGATGACGAAGACTACTGATACACGTCTCCTGATGTCACATTCTACACGCTCAACGTGACCTGAAAATCTTGTTTATAGATTTCTTTTTTTGTGAATTTTGTATATACTGTGTACAGTGTTGTCTGTATTGACTGAATTTCTTGACCTGCGGGTACATTCAAGTTGTATTCTAATGATAAAATTTATCCTTGCTCAGCACATGATTTTTTTTTTTTTTTATGTATTTATAGTTTTCTCAACAAAAGAACAAAGACTTAAGATTTTTGAGTATGTGACTGTTGGCACTATTTTGGAGAACCTTAATTTAAAGGAAATAAAATAAAGTAAAAAAATATATACTGCCGATATGATTAAGATTTATTAAAGTAGAACTAGGAATGTGAACAGATCTCCTAGAATACTTTTTGAACATATCTCCTAGGAATGGAGTGTATATAATATTAATTTTGACAGATTTCTTGCCACATTTTTTTATTTGTAAATTCTATTTATGTAGATTGAAACTAAATAAAGTGGGCACTGCTTTTTTTTTCAGTAAATTGAGCTAGACTTTTCTAGCTGCATATGGAGAATTTTTCAAACACAAAATAATTATATAAATGAAAGCCTAAGAGAGTATATTCTGGCTATTAAAACAGAAATGTAAATTTTTTGCCCTGAACAAATGACATATTGCAACTTTACCATTTTGACTACTGCTTAGACCACCATGAAGGTGTACGCCCTAGACTATTGCAAAAAAATGTTTATTCTGAAAAAAATTAGGCTTATTATTTCGTTTTTCAGTGAAAGCTTGAAATCAATAGTATAAGAAAAAATTTAAGTTGAATCAATCACTCTAGATGTTATGTGACAGTCTCTTCTTACTAAATAATCGTGTTAATATGACCCAGTTTTTTAGGACGAAAGCTTGTTTTTTTATGAAAATAAACCTATATTTTTTTATTCAAAAAGGCTTTTTGCTTGTCGTATTCATTGTATTTGGTTCAGATATTTTGCGTTCTAAATTATTAAAGAAGGTAAGATTTCTTGAACTTGCAAATAAAAAGTAGCATTTCATAGTTATTAATGATATTAAGTATTTATTTATATAAATTCTCGTTTATTGTTCTACTATGACACTGCAATCCACGAAAGACTTCGGCAGCCCAATAATTTTTGCCACTCATAGTACTTTGCCATTTTCCACCTTTCGCATTTACAACTTATAAATTCTTTTCAATGCTGTTGCCATAATCACTCAAGATCTATCTCTTATCCCATGGGCCCCCATTGGCCTGGATATTTTAATCTTCTTTCTTTGATTTATCCATCAATTTCTGCTTAGATAGCAGCTATTGTAGATAGACAGCTTCATGATTCTGTTCATTAATTATGCCAGGGTCAGATTTTTCTTCGTCACTGTCCGATTCATCAAGTTTGTATAGTGGCTTCCAGTTATAAAGTTTCTGTCGAAAAAGTTAAATCTTATTTTTTACCAAAATTAATTTAATCTTCTTTTATAAAGCTTACGTTTTAAGAGACTTATTAAGTCTCTTGAACAGATTTAACAACTTAGCACTTTGACTTGTTTTGAGAACCACTTTCTATAAAAACCAGAAGTTACTAGCAGAAACTTTCGTGTGCATTCCTTTTCCCTCAATATTTTCAACAAGAAACCTGTGTTTAAAACTGTTATACTAGCCTTATATTGCCAGGATATTAGTTCAAAATCGTATATGAATACAAATTTTTCAGTTTTTTTTTTATCAGTGTGGCTTTCCTTTGCCCTTTCTTCGCAGGGGCCTACGTTTAGCGAATTTTGTTACAAATCTTATAACTGTTATTTTAACAGGTGTATTCAAAGATACATATAATCAACTTCTTTTTTTTCTTTTCTTTATTATTGCTCTATTTTGGTTATCAAAACAAGGTATAAGTGGCTTCGTTCCAAACAATCTGAAGTTAAACAACTCTTCAGAAATTGTAATAATTAAAAGAAACGATTCTGCTGTTGCACCAATATCTTTCTTTACTAAAATATTTATCAATCAGCTATTGAGACTTAAATCTTTTGTTTATGAATACATACGCGTCAAATAGGTGCGATTTCGGACCTCTGGAGAAGAACGAAATGAGCAATTTTCGATTTCGGACCTCTGGAGAAAAACGAAATGAGCAATTTTTCATTTCATAGTTACCTTGAATACAGCTATTTGGAAAATTCGTTCACTGCAGGAGATTCACCATATGGAACTTTACAGTGACATATATTCATTAATGGATTCCCAATAATAAGTCCAGTGTAAACTTTTATCTCTTTTTTTGCGATTTTTCCAGCTTTTACACTCTAAAAGGGTGGTTGCAAGATCCAGACAACTATCCACAGCCTTGTTTGCCGTATATCCATTCACTGAACGTATTATTATTTTATTTGCGTACGTATTATTATTATATTATTTTATTTACCCCGCTTGGGTATACCAAAGAAACTTCTTCGAGGGGACCCTTCATAACTGCTTCTCCTTTCAGAAATTCAACCTTAATTTCCAGAGGGGAACCTTAAGGACACGAGAAAACTCGTAAATCTTTATTCCAAGCTTTCACTGAGAATGAATATCCCAAGACAATTCTTCTTCTAATTTGTTTTTATTAGAAACAATAACATAATTTCATTCGCTTAATTAGAATCTGTACTATTTAATTTTTAATTAATCAGAATTAAAGAAGAGCTCAGTTGTAAGCCTTTATAAACATAAAACTATTTATACTAATACCCAGTTTCAATTAGTTTATCTTATCGAATTTTTTATACTCTTAGTTGTTGCATCCTATTTAAGTTTTTGTCATTTATTTTGCAATGTGTTTTTAATTATATGAAAAAATAGTAAGTTTTTTTTCAAAACAGCACATGTGTCTTTCAAAGGATTTAAAAATTCATTCGTATCAAAACATTTGTGGATCAAGTTTAAAGAAAACAAATTAAATAAAAATAAAAAGTTTATATTGTTTAATGTTGTATATATATGTATATACAACAAAATAGTTGTTATGTACTAGATTAATTTATGTAAATATGTGGAATAAATTAAGTGCCATGTCAGCTTTTATGAAATATCCTTCGACAGTATTTGCTTTATATTAAAATACTTAGGTATTAAGGAAAAAATAAAAAAAATTCAGTAATGTAGGTTCACTATGTGGAAATATGTGATATTTGTAAAATAATATTTCGCTACATGTTAGTGTAGTAAAATAAAAAGTATGCTACTTTGTTTAAAAGAAAATAGTTAAGTATATTAATACTCAATTGTCAGAAGGTAATCTCTTTAAAATAAAGCATCTAGTACAAAATATATGTATTTTTAAACAATGTTCGGTTTTTTTTTAAGCAAAGTAACATACTTTTATAAGTTAGTTACAAATTTAAGTTATATTTATTTTCAAAAAATAAACAATAAAAAATTGTTGAACTATTTTTGATGGCTAGATTTGTGTTAAATCAAATTTTAGCCATGTCGTCATAGCTGTGGTAAAATAATTATTACTGTGTCTGAAAAGTTGTGTGTGAGCTTTTTGTATATTCTTATGAATTTAAATGATCACAACAACATTCAGTCTTTTCACTTTAAAATTGTTAGATGTGGAAAAGGAATAAAAAAAAAAGTGTTTGTTTTATTAAAGGTAATAATATTAAAACAATTATTTCATTATTTTTTAAATATCCCTTGTCGTTAAAAAAAAAGAAAAAATATTTTGATAAAAAATAACTCAAAAGTGTACAATTTTTAACAACTGTAAAGTTAATTATGTTAAAACAAAGTATGTAATAATTATAATAATACAAAATTCCTACTATTTTATAACCATGTATTTTCATTAATTCCCATTAAAAAAAAAACAATCAGACTTATATTTAGATAATAATGAATGTTATAATATAAATATGCCCCAAAAAATCCATTGTCTTTTTTAAACCCTAAACTAAAAAGATGTATGTATTTTGTTTTGATTAATTTATAATTTAATATTGATGTACTTTGTGAAAATATGTCAGTTGCAATATAACTTAAAACATTATATTCAGTTATGTAATAGTTAAATGTATGTATTTAAATATTGTGTTGATTTCATGTATTAAACTGAACGATATTTATGTTTAGAAATAAGCTTTGATATTTGAAATAAATAAATAAAAGTAAAAAAAAATAAATAAATAAATAAAAAGTTACAAAAAAATTCACTATTAGCAATTTATTTTTTTTTTGTTTAATGTAGTTGCCATTTAGGATTATATTATAAAAACCATTTTTTAATTTCTATTATAGAATAAAATGCTTACAAAAACTGTTGTTTCAGGCAACTTAGATCATTCAAATACTGAAAGAGAACCAATTGTGACACCTTGTAGGATTTACATAATTCATGGACATATATAATATATATATAAATATATAAAATAGGTGCAACAACTGTTAAGTTATATATTTTTCATAATAAAATAATAAGTAAAATGTTGTTTAATTCATTCACACAAAATGCCCATTTTTTTGTATTATTATTTTTGTAATAAATAAATCTTTGGTATGCATGGGTGACGTAAAGGAAGGAAAGAAAGACATTTTTCCCGCTTTTAAAAGAAGCATATCTTAGAGCATGAAAATTAGGTAATATTAAACATTAATTTAGAGTTTTAATATTGTTTAGGGAATATTAAATATGAATAGGCTTCTCGCCTAAATGTGTTCGGATATGTAGTTGTGATGACTATATGTTTAAAACTGTAATCGCATTCCATACACTTATATGTCATACCACCAAAATTCGTTCTTGTATCGGCATTTAAATTTTCTGATGGTGAACAACTTTAACCTGTTTATATGTGTCTGTTGCAGCATATTCTCCTAACTTCTCTTCTTATTTAACAAGGAGGCAAACATTTTCAACTTTGTCCACAACTTGTAATGGTGGCTATACAGATTGTGAATGTAAAGAAGACACAATATCGCCAGGGATTCGCTGGATCCTGGAATATTTCATCAATGTGAGTCTAGACTGACGTTTTTGCTTACAGCGTTACGAAGGTTTATTTTTGCAATATGGAAATAACATCCCTACTTAAGAGAAATTCATAAAAACAAAGTTATATTACATATCCTAGAAATCATATTTGATTGCTTTCAGCACCTGCATACTTATTTCAAGTATCTTACACTTGGGAAGAAATCTGGTGTGAAACATCTACACCACTTTTTTTTTATTTACTTTTTCAAATAAATATTTTTTTGGCGAATAGCATATTTGTGTGTGTGTGTGCTTTAACAAGATACCTCAAGATTGAACAATCAAAGTTCAATCTTGGCTTTCCGTTTATTTACTACCGCCTCCTCTGACCCGGTCTTGGTGGGCCTTTTGGAATTTCCATCGAGTCAAGCATTGTTGGCCTCAGATTTTTTTTTTTTCCTAGGAGCTTGCGCAGCTCACAGCTCAGTATGTTGTAATATCGACAGAACCATGCCTGGCGCTGGGACTCCACTTGATAAGGCACCGCGTTCCAATGGCCTGAGATGCTGATGTGCATTAAATAAAATTAAAAAATTATAGCTAGTTTATATTAATTAATATTGTTTAATTCCTTATTTGTATTAATACCTGTGCACCATGTTCTTTGAAGAAACTTACAATATTTGTAAGTTGTGATAAGAATTTCAGAAGAAGTTGCATTATTCTGATTAATAACAAAAGAAGATATTTAGTATAAGTTTATTATAATTCTTAAACGTTGAACTGATTCTAAGGGTTATGCAATTTTTGCCACAGTAGGGAGTGATTAATAATAGATCGAACGTTCTTCTGAAGTCCACACAAAAGGTGAAATCCTTAAGCTCTAGGGGGCGGTCAACCCGGACATTTGTCTGGGACGCCATTTCGGCTGTAAGTGTAGGAAACATATTTTTGTGTTAAATACTCAAATTTCACTAATCGATTTTTTCGTTCGCTAAAAATTTATATATATACTGCTGGGTATTTAATATATACACTGCTGGTAAAAAGTTTGGACCACCTAGAATAAAAATGTATTATATTTATTTTTGTTAATTTAATGATTTGTTGTGAATGAAATAAAATAATTTGCCAGCAATTCAAAAATGTTATATTTAATCTATATAAAATAATATAAGCGATAACAAATTCATTACAAAGTGTAAATCTTTCCCAAAAATAAATTTCGACTAAACGGCTTTTCCATCAAAGTGGCCACCTCTCCGCTTAATTAGTTCTCTTATAATTCTAGGCATTCTCTCAATCAATTTATTGATTGGTTCGAATTCAATATTACTCCACACACTGTACACTATCTGCCACAGAGCATTTGGAGAATTAGGACACTTGTTACGAACTTTTCCATCTAGCTCGTCACACAAAAGTTCAATTGGGTTGAAGACCGGGGATTGCGACGGCCAGATCATATTGACAAATATTTTTTCATCCTCTTTTCCCTTAAGGTATTGTCTACATAATTTGGAAGTATGTTTAGGGTCACTGTCCTGTTGCATAATGATTTTTTTCCCCAATCAATCGCTGACCGCTGGGTAAGATGTGATTTTCTAAAATGCTTTTATAATTTTCTTTTTTCATTATCTCGTCAATACGGACGAGATCACCTATTCCAGAGCCTGAAAAACATCTCCAAACCATGACCGAGCCCTCTCTGTGCATAACGGTGGGTATTATGCATTGTGGATGTAGTTTTTCTGAGCTGAAAGGTTCCTCCAACCTTTTATGTGAAGTGTTTGTATTTCAAGCCCACTCTGAAGGTTTCTTCTTATTTGCACTCTTTAGTAATGGTTTCAGCGTTGCAACTCTTCGTATTAAGTTCGCTTGACTATGTCTCGCCTTTGAACAGTTGAAACAGAAATTGGCCGCGACTTGTTTTAATAACTTCCCCTCTGATTTTTGGAGCTGTGAGTCGTATGTTTCTTTTACTTCATAAAATAATGAACTTGTCCTCGCCTGTGGTTGTTGAATTTTGTCTCACGGAGCGGTGTAAATCTTCATGATCACCATATTTTTTAAACCGTTTGATAGCACGGTAAATACCATTTTTTGAAATTTTAAGTTCAGCCGTTATTTTATGTAAAGTTCAAGTGGCAATTCTGGTTGCAACACTCAGTTCTTTAACTTTGCCTATTATGTATTAATTCAAAAGGAGAAAAACAACGTCGCAATAAGATGTACTCGTGAAGCTCAAGGAGTGAACTAATGCCAATTAAATAAAATAGATTAAAAAGTAAGTAAATAATGATTTGTTGACAAACAATACAAAGTCCTAATCTATAATCAGAATCAATAATTTGAAAGAAATTATTCTCTGTGAATTACTAACAATCCAAGAGGTAAATTGTTTCTCGAAGGGCAAAGTGTATATTATTTAGATTGGATGGGGGAGGGCCACGCCTCATTACTGCGACCTTCATTGAGAGGTCTATTGTGTATCCGCTGGGTATGACATCCCTCAGCTTCGCCCTCTTAATCAGCCCTAGTAAAGCTGAAAGTGGCTCCGTCATGAAGCTCGTGGCTTTGGGATTGCTAGTCCCCAGTTGAAGAAACCCTGTCCTCGCCAGGCCGGCTCACACACAAAGGACATGTACCGGGGTTTCCTCCTCGGCCCTGCAGAAACGGGATAACGCATTGTCTGCTAGTAGTAAAATGGTGTGCCTATTCAGCCGCCTGCAATGCCTGTTAGTAGACCCACTGTTATCCCTGTATCTCTTGGCTATGGCTCAGTAGATCCCTGGTGAATGTAGGTAAATGTCTTAACAAAGAATTTAGCCTGCCTCTGCCCTGGCGTACTTTCCCACCATGCCAGATGCTGGTCTTCTATCCATTCCTTGATAGAAGCGTGAATGAGGCCCCTAGGCAACCGCGTATAAAGGTTTGCTTCTAGGTATATTATGTTAATAAAATATTTATTTTAAAAGGTGCCATTTAAATAGGGTTTAAATTATGCATAAATCGTATTATGCATAAGCGTATTATGCATAATTCAAGTTACTGGAAAATTCTTATTACAATGTAACTACACTTTTCTTTAAAGAATTTTAGTAAATAACTAAATTTTTTTACTAATCCCAAACTTCTGATCGATCGGTAGTATATATATATGAAGAGGCGGCAATTGGTCTTTTTGTCCGCAGCTAAGTAACCGCTAGAGCGAGCGCTGCAACTAGCCATAGAAGTGCAAAGGCTTAACTTTGCAAACAAATTAAGAACAAAACCAGTTAATTAATTCAATTTGCCAGAATACACATTTTGGATTGCACAGACGGCAAAATCCATCCGACAGTGCGAATTTACTGAATGTTTTTTTTTTCACTTTTTCGTGATTTTCTCGAAATTGGCTGCAACGATTTTCTTTAAACGTTGAATACTATCTATACATATAAATTCTTATCACTTTTATTTGCCACATTTTTCTGAAGGAACAATAGCAATATGCTTTTCTCTAAAGTATCACTAAAATAACTAATGACTGATGAAGTCCCGAAAATAAAACTTTTGAGACAAACAAATAATGCGAAAAATAAGATTCAAATAAAGGTTGTGCAAGAAAAAAATTATGTTCCTAATCAAAATGATGCTCTGTTGACAAAGCCTGCATTTTCCCTCCTAGTCTAAATTTGACATCCCTAAATTTATTTAGTCTACTGCCGCGATTTAGGAAAAAGAAATCTGGTATACAACAATCACCCTTCATTCCTTTATTGTATAATTCATTTGCAAAGAAACGGTTAGTGGGCAAGTATTACAGATAAATAAAGGAGGTGAGGATTATACTATTTACCTAAATAAGGTTGCATTGTATGATAGCAAGCTCTCTATCAATCCAGTAGCAATGCTTGTGACGGCAATTTGCAGGACAATTTATGTCTCAGGATAGAACACCCTTCACAATTATTTGGAAGGATTCTTTCATCCAATCGGTATTAAATATAATAAATACATATAACTTAATAAGAGAGAAAATAACAATTTTTTAGAGTCACAATCGGCCCCCTTTAACAAATAATTGAATAATTAATAAAAGATATTAAAAAAGATAGAGCTAAGGAAATAAATATAAAATTTTTCATTTTTCTAGAATTAAGAATGTAATTGTAGATAAAGTTTATAGTAAAAAATTAGGACTGTATTCTTATAAAACAAATACAAAAAATTCAAAGTTCACATTTTAGTTGAAATAAAAAAAAAAATAGTTAAAAGGAATAAAATTAACGTTTCTGAATCCACCGCCAGGTAACAGCACTTACTTAATCTAGAATTTGTAGTAGTTCAAATAATAGTCGCTAGAAAGCATAAGCTTCTAGATATAAGACTTGTAGTTCCAAAATTTGCCACCCGATCACAGCGCCATCCTCTGATGTAAAAAATTTTGTAATAGTTTAAAATGCGTCTTTGCGAAGGGACGGGAAGTGGTTAGCGTAATGGACTCGCAAAACAATCTTTGCAAGTAGTGACACCTAGTGACAAACTATATAACCATAAATAAAATTGATTTCTCAGTAGGTGTTGTTATCTGGTGGCCATGTTTATAACTACAAATATACTAATTTTAATAAATTAGTTACTTTATTAATTAGAAAACAAAAAAATCTGGTGTAGAACACTCACACAACTTTCTCTTACTCCAGTTTTCAAAATTGTTATCGACAAACTTTATAGTTAGTATACCAAATTTAATAAAATTCGTCAGTGTTTTTATAGAGAAAATCACAAAAACTAACAAAATTACTTAGATGTACATTATAATTAAAAAAAAAAAAACGTACACTTCATTTTTAAACTAGAAATAAATGAATATATTAATTTATATTAATAAAATTCAAATATTTATTTATCTTTTATCTACATTATATTTCTTTCGTAAGCTATTAAGATAATTCTTAGCATATTATTTGCCAAGATATTTTTCTGGAATAATGCTCGATATGATATTTTTCCCTCCTTTCTTTTTCATGAGTGGGTTCAGATTTTTTACATTTGCTTTTCAGCTAGAAGCTATAGAGGGCTGCGAATATTAATATTATCGTATGTAATAACTTAGATACAATGTTAAAATGAGAAATTTAAGACTATTGAAGGATAGATTCAAATAGCAATCCATCCTATATAATCATTAATTTTATAAGCATTTATATGTAACTACCAACATACAGTTCAAGAACTTTTATCTAAATCTTGTCAATAAAATTTACGGGCTAATTTCATTTGTTGGTATTTGATTGAATATTGTATTTGATATATTTTTGAAAGCAGCTTCAAAATCTCTTGAAATGGCTGGTCCAATTGCTTGAAACATTTCTTGAGAAATTTCATTCAATATTTATTTATTTATTGCATAAAGAAACTATACATTTCTGTAGCCTCTGCTGAAAGCTGAACAAAAAATACAAACGTTTCAAGAAGAAACATTACAAACATTACAGCTTAATCTTCAAAGTAATAAAATAATATTAAATACTTGATTAATAAAGTAGATAGTAACAATGATTTAAATAGACTTTATTCATTAATACAAATTATTTTAGGGAAGGATTTTGAGGGATCTCCTCGTAGGTATTAAATAATACTTTTACAAACCTGTGCATATCTTTCCTCCAAAGCCTCAGAGACAAAATAAAATAAGTGGTTTAACTTTTCTTTATTTTCTATATCTAGTAAGTTAGCAAAAACATAAGAACTGTGTGAAAGTAAATACCTATTTAACAAGCTCCTTCTCAAACTTTCCAAAATTAAGTGCATAATATTATCATTTTTGCCCACCGCACATGTAAAGCAACTCTTTTAGGATCAAGTAAATGGGCTATTCCATTATACAAAATCCTGGGGTGACGATCACTAGCTACTCTAATTTGAGCTATCAATCTGGTTTTAATGATATTACATTTGAACTACCATTAGCGTAGGGATATATCACTCTATGAATAGTTAGATGTTGTATGAAGAGTTAAGTGGTTCATTGATATCAGTTTAGAGAAAGATATGTTGAGTTATTAGAGACCACGACCGCATTCTGCGCCTCCCAGATGTTGTGCTCCTATAGAATAAAGCATTTCTCTCACAAGAGCCACCCAGTTAAAGGGAATATCAGAACCATCCAAAAGCTTCACAAGTCTTCTATAGCATGTCTTTAGAGGTGAGCTGCTCTTCTTCGATAAAATCTTCAGCCAGAAAATCTTATAGATTTATTAAAAATCTTGGTTTTCACTTGTCATCATTCAACTTTCAGCGAACGAAACTACTGGGGACTTGTCGTGGCACATTTAAGAGCAACTTTAAGAATATCAATTGGACACGATCGACTATATAATAGTTCAAGGCCCAATTTTTTAACTGATCCCAATCTTCTGATCGGTAGTGTATATATTCTTAAGGGGCGGCAATTTGTCTTTTTGTCCGAGGCGACGTAACCGCTAGAACGGGCGCTGTTACGATAGATGTTAAAGATTGAAATTGGAGAACAAATGCTATCTCTGCACTCTCTAAAGCCAGGCTGCTCCTCAGGTATTAAGATTACGACCTTCCACCTGCATCACCAGCCTGTAATATATAACATTAGTAAACAATTCAACAGTAGTTTTAAAAAGTGTGATGCCCTGTAATTAAGAGGATCACAGGGATCTCCATTTTTAAACAAACAAAAAATTTTTTGTAATTTCTCTTCTCTTTTAACGTGGGTGCAATCATTTTCATCTTTGTGCAGAACTTGTAAATTGCCGACACAGGTTGTGAATGTAAGACACAATATTGCTTGGGATTCTCTGATATAGAAAATGACATCAATGTGTGTGTTGAGTCGGTGTGTGCGTACAGTAGTACGCACAATACTTTCCTGCGTGCGCGCGCCTGTCCGTGCGTGTGGGCGCCTTGTTAGAAGTTCTAAGCCCTTCTTTCCCGTCCTTATCCTTCCCTCTTTTTTTTTGCTATGCTATTTTAGGGCCCGCTCATCGGCCTTGCATCCCAGTCTCAGGCACCCATTGAAAAAGTCAAGCAGATACTGGCTTATTACTTCCTCATTTCTCCGGACAATCTCTCCATTTATCATATGCATTCCTGAAGCCTTCTTGTTTTTTATTTTACCAACAACATACTTAATATCATAAATATCGAACTCCGTTATGGATTCACCAGAGCAATTGCTCGTAGGCTGCGTCGCGACGACATTTTTGCAAATCGTGTCGTCCTGCGGACCATCCTCAAGGAGACGTACTTTCAACAAGTGCTCAGTTGATTCCTGCCAGGACCCGGCACCCGATACTCCGTCTATATTTAGACTAGCTGGTATCAGGTCCGTCCTTATCTTATTGGCTTGCATTTGTGAACAATGCTCCAGGGATCTCTATTATACGAACTCCCGCCAGCTTGAGGTCTTAACCTGATTCAACATCTTTTTGTATTGCCTTCGGGCTCCTCGATACTCGTATATCCCCGTTGGTATCGTCTCCGCTTCCTGAACACTTCTTTTTTGGCTGCTGTAAGCTCCCGTGACCACTAAGGGAAACGGCGCGTGCGACTAGTGGGTATTCTTTAACGCCTCCCCACTAACGCCTGGTATTGCCTCAGTCAGCTCCGTGACCAGCCTGTCGATACCAGCAATGGTATCTACTTGGACATGTGGCGTGTCAATACTGCGCTGGAGAAGGGCCTTATATCTTTCCCAATCAACACTTTTGATTGAGTATCTTTCTAGACCTTAAAAGTGGGGCATAGCCTGGTGCCCCAGGCAACTTCGAAAAGTATCACCCTGTGATCACCAGTTACCTAGTCTACCACCCTCCAATCATAAACCTTGTCAACTGCCGAAGCTGTACATAAGATAACGTCCAGATTGGGTTCAGCGCAGTTACCGTGTCCTATAAACGTTTTGGAATGTCCAGGCACGTTAAGGACACACAGATCATTTGAGACAATACACTCTTCAAAGTGTCTGCCTCTGACATCTAGCATGTCATCGTGCCACATGGGTGACCATGCATTGATGTCGGCGGCCACAATTATCTTTTTTCTCCTGTTTTCCGTACATCATTTACTGATAAACTGCAACATTTCAAATTGCCTCCATATTAGATATTGACTCCATAAATAAATTGAATTGTGTTTATTTTTACATTGTAAATTGCTTGAGACAAAGAATTACTATTTAAGTGGGTGGTGTCTAAATGACTTAAGTTTCGTAAATGTGCTATTGCAACATCATGTACTATAGCATAAATGTAATTTTCTCTGGTTGTTGTTACAGGAATCATTATTATAGTTATTTTTATATTTTGGTATATAAAAGGCTGTTTTATTGTATTCCCCACTCCCTACAACAAGCTGATAGCTTAAATGTATGTGACCTATTGAACAAATAATATTACAAATAACAAATAATAATTTCTCTCACTCGTTTACCGGGATTGTAATAGTGCCAAAATTTCGATATCGAGCTTTTGCTGGAAATATCCGTTTTGAGGTATCCCGAGTCCAAAAAAGTAGTTTTTGGCAAATTGTATGTATGTATGAATGTTAATAGCATAGCTCAAAAACGAAAAATTTTACTGAATCTTTTTTTCTGTTTTCGACCAACTTCAACGAATTTCATTAAATTTGGTACACAAACTATAAAACATATCATTTACAATTTTGAAAACTAGAGTAAGAGAAAGTTGTGTGAGTGTTTCACACCAGATTTTTTTAAAATTTTTATCTAGATTTTTACTCATATTTTAAGATCCTATAAGTTTCGTTGTGAGTGTGTGTGTTTTTTTGTCATTTCCTTATACATGGTGTATTATTTTTGGTCGTTTATCATTAGACACAGATTGTATTAGTTTTATATGTAAGTGTGTAAAGTGAGCTAATTATGTAGGTGTATAAGTGAATTGATGGTAAAGTGAATTAAGTGATAAATTCATCTAAATGTTTATTCCTTCTTCTCATAAATCAAAGAGAATAAAAGCAATCGAGAATATTTTGTGAAAAGGAAACAAGCGATTACGAGTATTTGATGATCATTTTTGCAGACGGAACCTTACCCAAAATGAATACGTACTAAGTGTTGCATTTACTTTATCTAAGGTTATTTACCTAAGGAGCAAACCACGCCTACCACAGTAAATAGATTATACATAAAAAATAAATTAATGGTATATAACTGCTTGCTGCATTTACTTACTGCCTATATATATAATGATAATAATATACAAAAGTACATAACAATTATAACATAAATTATAATAAAATACCAGAAAAAGGACCCATAATCTCATGGTCCACAAACTGTCAAGACATTTGTCAGTTTGGAAAGAAAGGATCTGTAAAAATGAATTTTTGTACAGAGTGAAAAATCAGAAATGTCAAGTTCATTACTCAAAACATATGGATTTATTTTTCACAAAGTTTTAGTGACACAAACTTTTATTTTATAATTAGGAATCTCAAGTAAAACTGCCAATGTTCATATTCCTCGAGAAAATAAATTCAGTAACAGCTGAATTTTTTTATATCAGCTCTCCAAAAGAAGCATTATCAGGCGTTCAGGCGGAAACATCTGATGTGGAGCGTTTGTGAAAGCTTGTATTAACAGCATAAAGTGTCACTTATAGTCTGATCAAATGCAATAAGAAGTGAAATTAGGCACAAAGATTAATATAGACAAGAGGCAAATTTGATAATGCTATCATAAAATAAAGTCGACCTTCTGTTTGGTCATTCTGATATTACATAATGTTCATTACAAGTACTTGAATATAAGTCTCTCTGAAACAATTGATGATAAAAAGATTATTGTGGTGGTGGTTGGTTCCGCAGAGCTGGAAAGCATCAGAGACATTTTCCGTGGTAGCCTGCTTCATTTTGTGGTCGTCGACCGGTTTCGAGCGTTCGCCCATCTTCAGCATGCGTTTTTCAGACAGTGCGACAACACAGACTTGCACACAGCAAATTCAGTTTTACACACTGACTGGTGTGTTTAACTGTATTTAAAACTAAACTCGTAAGTTAGGTCAAGGAGTATGGTCAGCTGGGTGGGAAAACTCGTGTTTGGGTTGTTAAAGGGAAAATTCTTCTTACAATGGAAACATGACGTGGGGGTCTAATTTTTAAACTCTAATGTTGGAGGGAGATTTACATTACAATTAACTAGTCAAAATAAAATATCAAATAAATTAAAAATTAAATTAAATAACGATTTAAACTAACGTAATTTAAAATTAAGCGATTTTTTATAATTATGCATTCCAATCAATATTTCACTTTTCACACATCTATATACGGCATCCACGCACGCATGTATACCTAAATATTGTTTTTTTTATAATTAAGTGTTTTATATATTATGCATTCCACTCAATATTTCACACAATATGCATTCACACATCATTCATATATGCCATCCACAAACAAGAATTGCAGACAATCTACAAAATAGCTGAGAACAGTGGGTACAATGCAACATTGTTAATAAACTGCTCAAAGACAAATCACACCACCGAAATTGGACTGACAAAAAAACAGCAGACAAATTCGCCACATTCACATATATTGGAAGCCACACAACAAACTCACAAATTTTTTCAAGAAACTGGGCATTAAGACATCCTTCCGAACAAACAACAAATTAGGTAACAAAATCCGCACTCTCACCGAGTTCACTAACGTGTATGGCAGCAGTGAGGTTTACGAGTTGAAATGCCCCGACTTTTTTTTTTTAAATTTTTGTTATTTATTTGCAGCCTGTGCCCCTATTGATAACAGGCTTTTAGTAAAACAATACAATCAAGGTTTTATACAATTAAAATACATTAACATAATATTTACATATAACAAATTTTGGTAAATACTCAACATTTTATAATTAATTATAAAATGATTATTACAGTCTCTTAAATAAGTACTGACATTAAATAAATCAATTATGAAATGGAATTTGAAAACTAGGTAGAAGTACAAGAATTTTAAACAAATTTTAGTATTTACATGGTCAGATACAACAAAGTACTGATCTTTTAATATTAAGTCATTATTTGTTCATAGTTCGTAAGTTCAAAGAATTGATAAAATTACAAATTTGATCAGTATAGTCCAACTCGCGTTGATAAAAAAGATCCAACTCGCGTTCAGTAAGTGGCCAACCTCTTACTTGCATTACCACGAAGCGATTTAACTTCGATCGTGGCTGGTCAAAAAGTGGACAATCGAACAGTATATGATGCCGAGATTGTGGAACCTGAAACTCGCAAAGGCAATTAGGAATTTCAGTAATGTGAAATCGGTGTAGGTAAAGCTTGTTTTTACCATGACCTGTCAATACTATCGTCAACTTATAAGAATGAAACAATTTCATTGACAAGGAGTCATTGGCGGAGTCATTAGCAAAGGGGCAGATGGAGGAACGGGCGGACAGAAAGGCGGGGATTCCCGTGGGTGCGTCTCGTGGCGGAAGCGGCACCGGTTTGCTCCACAGGCCACAAGGCCGCTTCGGCCGTGCTTAGTATGAGGTTTGACAGAGAGGGGCTACATGTAGCCTTACTGCAGGAGCCGTGAAATGTATACTAATTGAGACAAATGAAATTTATAATCATCATCATTGAATACGTATTACAAATTTTGAAATAGTTTTAATGAAGTATTAGAACATGCTACATTTTCGTGTAGAAGTCGACCATAAATTACTTTCTTCAGTAAGAGTTTTCATTTGTAATTTACAAATACTTGTATGGAGAGCCCTTCCCATTGCGGACAGATCATGCTTCATTGACTTGCGTCTTAAATTTCAAGAACCCGGAAGCACAAGTAATTCGCTGGATAGAGAGATTGCAGGAACACCAATTCAAGATCATACACCATCGGAAGGGAAGACTCCATGGCAATGCTGACGCTCTTTCAAGACGGCCTTGCAGAAATACGCATTGCAAGCACTGTAGCAAGACAGAAGTGAAGGAGCAGGGACAATACAAAAGAACTACTGTCTTACCACTAGAAGAATGGAGACCTGAAGTGATAAGGGAAGAACAACTTAACGATGAGGACATCGGACCAGTGCTCAAGTTTAAAGAAGATGGGTCAAGACCGGACTGGAAAGACATTGCACCTAGCAGTCGGGATGTGAAATGCTACTGCGCACAATGGGATTCGCTCACCGTTAATGATGGCGTACTGCTGAGGATCTGGAAAAGCGCAGATGTCAAAGACAAAAGGAATCAGGTAATTCTACCTGCATCGAAGAGGGAAGAAGTGTTAACGGAAGTGCACGGAGGCATTACTGGAGGCCATTTCGGAGTAAAGAAGGCATTGGAAAAATTGAGGCAGCGGTTCTATTGAGTAGGTTACCACTAGGATGTTGAAGATTAGTGCCGGCGATGCACGGAATGTGTAGCGAGCAAAAGATCCAGAAGTAGAACCCGTGGCATCAACCGTGGTATTCTTGGCATCAGGAAGACGAGGACAACGGAGCTTCACCCTCAGTCTGACGGCATGGTGGAGCGATTTATCAAGGCTCTAGGAAGCCATTTAAGGATGTTGGTGAATGAACGCCAGCACGACTGGGACGAACACATACCTTTAATAATGACGGCGTACCGTTCGGCTGTCCACGAGACCACGGGCCGCACACCTGCCAGCGTTGTACTCGGAAGAGAGCTTCAGCTACCTAGTGACCTTTTATCTGGTATCCCAGAAGAAGGTGAAACGGACGTGCAAAACTTTGCAGAAGAGTTTCTCCGCAGATTGAGGACCATCCATGGTAAGGTGCACGACAAGATGGTGTTAGAAAGTGACCGCAAGAAAACACGGAACAATCTATGGGTCATCGGAAGGACCTTCCAGGAAGGCGAGAAAGTATGGCTGTATAGCTGGTCCGGAAGTAGAGAAGGTCCCCAATGCTTCAAAACGATTAGGAGGGACCTTACACAATCATCTCTAGGCTAAACGACCTGGTGTACCGAATCCAACGAACGCATAGATCCAAAGTAAAGGTCGTACATCAGGACCGGTTACTGCCACGTCACCAGCGATGTTTCTGTTCGGGGCGAACAGACCTGAAAGGGGAGCAGTGTAATGCAGCCAGAGGTGCCATCAAGGAGAAGAAATAAGAACCTCAAGTTCTTTTAGTGGCCGCTAGGAAGCGCTGGCGGAAAGATTGAGAAGATTCTCTACCCGTATAACCAGTGGGAGCGCAGAGAGTTTCTAGTTACAAACGAAGTGTGCGTTTGTGGAAAGTGTATAAAAAGTGAACTAAGTGAACTTTTGTGGTTTAAACTGTGAAGTAATTATTATTAAGTGTTGTATTTTGTAATTTATTGTGTATAACAATTAATTTGTGTTTTCTTTATTGAAGTTAAGAGTATTTAATCTATACGAACCCACATAAAACTAGTTGCATTCGCTAGTTTAAAGGGAAAGAGTTACAATAATTATCTATCACTTCTTCTTAGATATATTATCTAGCATTGCGGATCTAACCACGAATTCAAACATTTTTAATTCTCACTTGTCCTGTTGCATTCATATATTGAAATCTTATGTATGTAAATAGCACTTCTTATTCTGTTGAATGAATACTATTGTATTGACCAAGTTTTCAAGTTGTACCGTTCAGTCTGTGTTTTGCTGCGGTGGAATGCGGATCAAAGTTCTCGAGCTCTACGAGTAGTGTGTACAGGACAAAGCTGTTAAACGAACTAAATTCTTTATTTTATTTTTTCTTTTCTTACCATTATTATTTTTATATTATTAGTGGGGTTTTTCTTAATTTTCGTGTATGTATAATTTCTAGAAGAAACATTTTTAGTTTTCAAATTTTGATTTTCAAATTTTTTCCTCTTTACTTTTTTACGTACTTTTGTGTTACACAATAGACAGAGATTAACCTAATATAATATGATGGATAACAGTAGGGGAATGGTGGGTATTCCACCGGATATCGATATGGAAGTGAGTAAAGTAGTTGTTAATCAGTCGGAAAATAAGGTAAGTGACATCCAAAGTAATAAAATCAATCATATTAACAACGAAAACGCAAATATTGTAAATATGGAGTACAGATGCTCAGACCTGGGTCCGTTTTACGTTATTATAGAGAGTGTGAACAAGGATAAGAAGGGTATATCGAGGGTCACCCAATGTCTATTGGGAAACTGCTACACATAAATCATCCAGAAATATCAAAAAATATAGATTCTATTAAAAAATTGGGTATTAACAGGTTGAGAGTGGAATTGGATAATGGGGTTTCGGCAAATAAATTATTGGGGTCTTTAGTCTTAAAAGAAAAAGGCTTCAATGATTGCATTCCAAGATATTTGTTGCAGAGAAGAGGGGTAATAAGAGGCGTAGACACAGAAATATCGGAGGAGGAAATTAAAGAAGTTATCAGGGGTCCACCTGGAATTGAGTACGAACTGATTGAAATCAGAAGGTTAAAACGAAAAATAATAGATAGTGATACAAAAGAGACGAGATTTGTACCCACACAGTCAATTTTATTTACTATTTGGGGCCAGTAGTTACCGCAGTTCGTTTATATACATTATGTGCGATGTGAGGTGAATAACTATATTCAAAATGTCGTACAGTGCAAAAAATGCTTACGATTTGGTCACTTCAACCTATGTAAGGGGAATACCAGGTGCGATAAATGTGGCCAAAATCATGACGTTTCAGAGTGTAGCGGAAAGGATCCTAAATGTGTAAATTGCGGGAGTCTTAGCCATGTTGCAACGAATGCAAATTTTTGTCCGCAGTATGAAAAAAAAACATTAAAGCAATTAATGGGGGAAAACAACATCTCCTATTTAGATGCCAAAAAATTTCTAGATAATAATCCGTTTGCCGCTTTAGCAGAAAAAGGGGCTCCAAGTTTGGACGACAGGAAGGAATTTCCTCTCCTTAAAAATAAAAATGCGTCTATTAGTAACCGTCCGTTTGCTTCTACTATATCATTTAAGCGAGCAACAAAAAGGAATAGGAATATTTAATCCCCTAATTTTGATAAAAAACTAATTAGTGAACAATTAATTAAGCCTACCACAAGTAAAAATACTCAGGGAGGCCTAGTATCACATAACCCTTACCGTCCCTCAGAAATAGCTAAAACATTGAAACCTCTTCAAAATGACAACAATTTGGATATTATGTATGAAGCGGTTTACTCTATTTTAAAGAGTATTAATGGGGCAGAATTAAAAGAAATTTCTGACGATAAACTAAAGTCCATGATCAGAGATCGAGTTATTAATTTGAATGAAGCTATATATAGGTTAACGGAGGTAGTTAATAATTCGTACACATATTAATAATTACCAATTTAGTATTAGTAATCTAAATATGTAATTATAATTGTAAATATCCACAAAATGAAAATGTACAAAGCTGTAAACTGTATATCTATCGCATCTGTAAATATGTACCATATTACAACAGTCTTGTATATATTCTTTTTTAGGATGTGGGCATACATGGGTATGAATGAGTGCATACGAGTGAGTGAATGTATAATACTAGACTTTATATCTTATATGTGTACAGTTAAATATGAGAGGTGTGTGTGTCTGTGTATTTATATAAATATGTATTTTTGTACCTTTCCAAAATATGTACATCAATTGTATTTAGTTGTACAGTGTATATATGCTATTTATTTATTTTTATTGATGTTTATTTCATTTAATAATTATAAATAATGACTAATAACAACAAAATTAAACTCTCCAGTAGAATGCTAGGTCGGTAGTTGGTAAAAAAGCTGAGCTTGAGTCCTTCATACAAACTCATGGAGTTAATATTATTGCTTTATCTGAAACGTGGTTTAAGCCGCATGTGAATTACATTTATAGAGAATTTAACACATACAGACATGATAGGGCAGACGGCAAAGCCGGAACTGCGGTATTAATTAAGAATAATATTACATATAAAGTTCTAGATAATATATACATAGTGGGGCTTGAATTAAAGATCCACGATAATCAAACAATTAACCTAGTCTCTATATACAACTCAAATCAACATATATCAATAAAAATGAATGGAATAGATTTTTTAACAGTTTACCTAGACCTTTAATGGTACTGGGCGATTTTAATTGTCATCTTGTGGCGTTTGGTTCACACTGGACTGACAGCGGAGGAAGGAGCTTACTAGAGTCCGTAAACGACTCTAATTTAATATTCCTTAATGATGGGACGACCTACCTTTGTGAACAGAAGGACTCAATCTCGTAATTCGGCTATAGATGTTTCCTTTTTATCGACCACCATAGCTACTGATTTTGAATGGCAAGTAATGCCCGACCCAATGGGTTCAGACCACTTACCCATTATTATATCGGCCAATAATATGACGGTAAAAACAAATATTCCACACCATAATTTCGTAAATGCAATATTAATAAGGCTGATTGGAATGCTTTCCAAGATTATATGCTGAGCAATACAGAGTGTAATGATGATGTTATTGCTGACTATAATAATTTTATAAATAAGATTAATAAATCGTGTACATATTCTATACCGACATATAGTAATAATAATAATTATAAACATAAATACTACAATCCATGGTGGACTGTGGACTGCCAAACAGCCATTAGCAATAGAAGAGACGCTTATTTAAACTATAATAGGCAGCCTAATTTATCTAATTTTTTAACATATAAAAAGAATGTTGCGATAGTTAAGAAAGTAATTAGAGAGGCCAAACGGAGATCTTGGTCCGATTTCTGTCAAAAGTTAAACAAAAATAAGCCGATTAAACAAGTGTGGGACCAAATTAAAAAATTAAAAATAGAAAATTAGCGAATATTGAGCCACTAATAGACGATGGATGGACAGAAGAATACTTACAGAAATTGACACCCGACTTTGTACAGCCTAAAATTGGACTGAATAACTGTAAATCTGATCTTGATAAGGCTATTAATATTACTGAATTAATAAAAGCAATTAAAAATTCAAATAATACGGCCCCAGGCAAACACAGTATTTCTTACCCAATTATTAAAAATCTGCCCACATGTAGCTTAAAAATGTTGTTAGCTATTATTAATAATATCTGGGAATCAGGTAATATACCAATATCATAGAAGGAGTATATGGTGGTTCCAATTTTGAAGCCAGGAAAAATCCCCTTGTGATTCCTATCACCCCATCTCTCTTTCGTCATGCTTAATGAAAACATTAGAAAGAATATTGAAAAACAGGCTAGAGTGGTGGTTGGAGTATCACGACAGAATGCCGTCATCGCAATATGGGTTCAGAAAAGGCAAGTCCACAATTCACTGAGTAACTGAAATAGTGACAAATATACAAATAGGTTTCACCGCGGGCAAGTCTACTCGCTATTTTTAGATATTAAGGGTGCTTATGATTCGGTCATTCTTCCAATTTTGGCAAATAAGCTATCCGCAATAGGCCTTTCCGTAAAACGCATAAATATTATAATGAAATTAATATCGGATCGCACTATTTATTTAAAAGTGAATGACAAATTGGCTAGGCCTAGGACCGCCAAATTTGGCCTTCCTCAGGGGGGTATTGTGTCCCCTCTCTTGTACATGTTATATGCGGCCGATTTAGAGTCTATAATTTCGGATAAAGTAAAAATAATACAGTACGCGGATGATATTTGTTTATATGTCACTGACTCGGATATTAGTGAATGCCAAAGTAATGCTTTTAAAAAAATACAAACATGGTGTTGTGAGAATGGTTTGGAGATCTCCGTGGAGAAATCCGTCGGTTGCTTGTTCACTCGCAAAAGGCGATCTAGTATTCCGAATCGAGTGCAACTCGGAGATGAATTTTTTCCAGTTAAAGATAATGTTAAGTTCCTGGGTATGATAATGGATACTAAATTGGGTTGGACACATCACATTAAGAATATGATAGGAAAGTTGGAAAAATCAATAAACATATTGCGAATGGTGTCACACTATTCATGGGGGGGCCGATCGCAATATAGCCACTTATCTTTTATAGATCCTTTATTAGATCAATTATTGACTACGGTTGCATAATGTATGGACAAGCGAACAGAACTATATTGCATTCTCTAGATGTTATTCACAATAGATGCATTAGAATATGCTTGGGCCTCCTGAACTCAACACCGATTAACGCTCTCTTGAATGAAGCCTGTGAAATGCCTTTAAAATATAGGAGAGAAGTTTTATCTCAAAGATTTCTTCTCAGAATCATGACATATAGTCCAGATATTTACTCCCTAATAAGCAACCTGAGTGTTCAGGATCTGACATGTAAATATTGAGAAAAGAAAGTATCTCCTCTTCTCTGTCAATCGTTCACAAAATTATCCAAATATTATGAAATTGTTAAAAGTGGTAAAAAGCTCGACTGTTTCTCGGTTCAGTACACCCACAATGTTCTAATTCTCCTTTACAATAAGTATTACGGTAATGATAATTTCTATGTAGGTGAATCGCTCAGACTGTTAATTAGAAAAAATTGGCCTGCAGCTAGAGTCGTTTATACGGATGGGACTAAAATTAATGGAAAAAGCGGATGTAGCCATATATGATTCGCAAAATAATACTGAAAAAATGTTTAGATTACCAAATATAGTTAGCATTTACACTTGCGAGACGATGGCTATATTAATGGCTCTTAAATAGCTAAAATCTATGTGTATAGAAGACGCAGTTATTTTAACGGACAGTCAAAGTGCCATTTCAGCGCTTCAATATCTGAAAATCTCCGCTAAAACCAATTACAATTTATTACAAATAACTGAATTGTTAAATACAATGAAAAATGAGGGACTATTAGGTTGAACTATTAGGCTTATGTGTATAAAAGCCCACGTGGGAATTGAAGGGAATCAAAGGGCAGACTTTCTAGCAAAGCGAGCCACGGAGGTAGGTGAGCCCCTAGACATGAAAGTACCATTCACAGATTTATATAGTCAGGTTAAAATTTCCGTCCTTAATGAGTGGCAAAGTGAATATAGTGGTGAAAGTAAAGGACTGTTCTATAAAAGCATTAATCCGTTTGTAGGGAAGGAACCGTGGTATGCAAAAGCTGGTATTCAAAAAAATATAGTACGCATTATAAGTCGCTTACGGACAAACCATGGTATATGTAAAGAATACCTACACAAAATTAATATAGAGAGCTCACCTAATTGCCCACAATGCCAGGTGGTTGAAAGTCTGGAACATATTTTTATGATTTGCGCAACGTATGAAGCGGAGAGAAGTAAGATGTTAGAGAAATTATACAAGGAGTTGGCAAACCCTTTTAATTACAAATGTATTGTATCGAAGCCGGACGAGATAATTGTAGAAGTATAGTATAGAATCGAAATTAATAAACAGAACGCAAGTATCTAGTTCTATAACTGCGTACTTGAGTAGTAAAAAAAAAACTTTAATTTAGGTCTAGGTTACTGTAGACTTAGATATAAGGGGTGAGAGGAGTAGGTTTAGGAATATAGCTTTAAAAGTATGAGTGCGTGATTTTATTTGGGTGCCTGTATTTATTTGGATGATTGTATTTAATGGCATAGATATGTTAGGATGAATGTTAGTTGTAGTCTTAGGCATAACGGGGTGTGAGGAATATCGAGTACTCCACCCCACTTAGTTCATGTATATAGTACGAAGTGAGAAACATTAATATGAATGTGTGTATTTATTAGCGTGGATGAGTTGGAGTGAATGTTTTGTAATGGAAGAGCAGCAGTGTATTAGAGGATGGCGGAACGACTCTAGCTGTGGGCAGTGGGTGAAGTGATTCATCTATAAGTTCGGAAATGGCTATGGCCGAGAGAGCTAATGCCAAAAAAAAAAAAGTTGTACCGTTTCTATATGGTATATTCTTTTAGTAAAATTAAAATTATTCTCCAACTACATATTAGTTTCTTCTACTCATAAATTAAACGGAGTAAAAGTAATTTTAAATTTGAAAATGAAGCAAGCATTGACCAGTATTATAATGTCATTTCCAGACGGAATCTTACCTCAAATGAAAAAGAACATAGTATTGTCAACTGTCTGAAGTTATTAAAGCAAAAGAGTAAACCCGTTTACAGTAAATAGGAGGTAAATAAAAAATAAGTTAATGGTATATAATTGCATTTACTGCCTATATAATGATTGTAATAAATGACAATTTACAAAAGAATACAACAATATAAATTATATTATTTATAATAAAATACAACAAAAAAAGGCAACATAAATCTCATGGTCCACATTGTAAAGAGATTCATCTAGGAAAGAAATTATTTATAAAAATTGAGAACGATATATTTTTATTACAGAACGAAATATGCAGAACATGAAAATTATTAATAAGAGCCTTCTCTCAAAACGTACTCATCCATTTTCACATACTTTAGGCACAGTAAATTTAATGTAAAATTATGGAAAATATAAAGTAGACATAATAACTGATTTCCCAAGTAATATAAGATTTGTCTTTACAACTTTCAGCACATTACTCCTTTCTCCAACAGGAATCTCAAATGAAGCTGCAAATGTTCAGCTTCCTCGGGAAAATAAATTCAGTAAAGTATTTACAGTTTAATCTTTTGACATCAGCTATCCTTAATGAGCATTATAAGATTTAAATCATCTGAAGAGGAGAGTTTTCGGAAGCTTAGGTTAACACTGTAAAGAATCACCTATACTTGGTTAAATAAAATAAGAAGAAAAATTGGCCACTAAGGTGAACATTTAGAAGAGGGTAGTTTGATAGTGTCATCTTAAAATAAATTCGACCTAACTGATCATTCTGACTTTACATGAATGTTCATTACAAGCAATCAGAAGCTGAATTAAAACAAGTCTGAAACAATTGATAATAAATGCTTTTATTATTATTACCATGTTGTCTAATTTTATATAACTTTAAATTTCTCTTCACAAGACAGCAGTAATAATAATAATAATAGGTCTTTAGTTATACATAAAAGATAAAAGTTACAAAACAGAAAAGCGACAGACAAAACTCATTGTTGACACACCGACTGAGGGGTTGCCTATACAAAATATTTAATTAATATTAAATCATGTATCTTACAAACATCTGATTATTTAGTTAATAATTTTCAAGCTAAAGAAAACGGGAAACAAAAAAAAAGTAAAAAAAAAATGAAATTAATAAAACAAAAATATAAATACAACTTGAAGAAAGAAAACAGATTATACAAATAAACAAAATAAAACTAACTTCTGATATACAATAAAAGAGAATAAACATAAAGTAAATCTTAGACTATCACAACAAACAAAGATTATATATTTTTTTTTTAATTGGTTTATTGAATATTCACAACTACATAAATAAATATGTAACAAGTAAATAGGCTAACAAAAGTATGAACAAAGACGTGATGGTCATGAATGGTAGTTATCCAGTGACAACCACCATTAGTCACTCAGAAGGTCGCGGGGCCAACGACGTTTCAATCGCCTTGTAGGATTGCCTGGAAGTGTGGTGGAGGAGAGGGTTTGGGCGAGAGGATTGGGATGAAGGGGGAGTCTGCTGTGGAATTTCTTGTATCGGAGCTTTGCTAAATCGTGGACAAAAGGAATCTTCAGATCTGTGTGGATTGTATGGTTGGAAACATAATAAGGAGCATCGACTATGCGTCGGAGTATTTTGGACTGCAGGGTTTGTATTCTTTTGAGGTTGGTACGTTTTGTGGTTCCGTAGAGTTCTAGTCCGTACATCCAGATGGGTGCGAGTAGTGAAGTATAGAGTCGTCTTTTATTCTGTAGAGTGAGTTTGGAGCGCTTGTCAAGGAGTCTAGCAAGTAGTCTGAAGCGGTTGTTGAGGGAAGTCCGTTTAAGTCTGGTGTGTGGGTTCCAGGTTAGTCGCTTGTCTAGGAACATACCGAGATAACGAACGTGGTCTGCCGGAGGGATAGGAGTGCTGAATAGGAAAACTGGAGGAAGAACTTTTCTGTTTAAGGTGAACACAATATAATGGGATTTGTTAGGGTTAATTTTTATTCTGGATTTTGTTAACCAGGACTCGAGTGATTGGAGATGGGCTTGAAGGGAACGTTGAGCGATTACGGGATCATTATGAGAGGAAAGGATTGCGGTGTCGTCGGCATAAGTATAAATGGTTGTGTTAGGATGCTCGGGGATATCAGCAGTATATAAGGTATAAAGGATAGGTGCCAGGATGCTGCCTTGAGGCACACCGGCTAGGATGGGATAAGTTAGGGAAGTAGAAGATCCTTGGGTGACTTGATAGGAACGGTTGGACAGGTAGGATTTTAAGATAAGGTAATAGGTACTTGGTAAAATATTCTTGAGTTTGTGTAAGAGACCTTCGTGCCAGACGCAGTCAAATGCTTTCGAAATGTCCAAAAATACGCCAGCACAATATTGTTTCTGCTCAAGGGAATTGGCGATAGCATCTACAACACGATGCGCCTGCTGGATAGTGGAATGACCACTTCGAAACCCAAATTGGTGGTGGGGAAGATTATATTTAAGTAATAGAGTAAAACTACTTGCACACAAACACTGTATTTTAAATACAATAAAAAATTGTGTAACATTAAATTTAATAATAATTAAAAATAATATTTTAATAAAAATAATGTTGAATAATAAAAATAAGTAAGTAGTCATGAGCCTGGCTGTTTACATTTCAAATAAAATGATTAAAAAAAAAAAGAGTGAGGAAATGTTCAAATATTTAATAATTAAATTCTTGTATCAACTCGTATCTATAGCGCCAGGCTTTTTTACAATATTGAAACAAATTATTCCAATATTTTTTATATAATATAAAAATTCTATTTCTGTTAAATAAGGAGTGGCGAACACGAAATTCCCTTAGGATAGGGCATGCTGCTATAAAATGATACACACTTCCTCGCTATTTAAATTACACACAGATCATAGTTTAATTTCGTTTTTAAAGATATATCTATTAAGATAATATAGGAGCTCCACTCTGACCTTAATAGCCCAACTACGAGTGTTACAATTTAAATGATTATTGTTAACTAAATTTATTTTATGATTTAATTTTTTATAAAGAACATGCCTTTGACTATTCACTGATAACATTTCATATCTATCAATGAAGTTATTATTAGTAGGGTCTAGAAATGTATTAATTTTTAATTTATTGTTCATAAAATCACTTAAGGAAATATTATATGTGCAGCATAATTTATTCCATTCTTTGTAAAACAACAAGTTCTTTGAACTAATTTCTGTTAAAAACTTGCGTAAGGGAATCTCTCTGCCGGAAGTGAAGAACATCTTTGTACATATTTCAGATGTAATTTAATAGTATACAGGAATGTTGGTAGCACATCTGTCTCTATATAAACAAAATCTAGCGTATTAATCGGCAAATTAAATATTTTATGAAGACAAATTTTAGTAATAGCTCTACGTCATTGTACCATGCGCACCCCCAGACCTGTGGACCTTAGCAAACAATAGCCCTACTTACTGCATTGCAAACCTGTAGTCTTGAGGAAAATGGTACGATTTTGGTACGTTTTTAATTAATATTATCCGATCTCGAGTGGGCCATGTCCCGGCACTGCAGCCAACAGAGGCTTATTGTGCCACTTATTTAATATTAAGTTGCTGAATAAATTCAGCGCATATTTTGCCTGGGAGACTCTCTCTTTAAAATGTTTTTCCAGACAGATCCCATGTTAACGTAATTCCCAAGTACCTGTAAGAGTTCACCACCTCTATTTTTTCTTAGTAGTACCATCAAGTTTGATTACTAGCCGGCCTGCACATTTTTAAAAATCATTACTTTAGATTTGTTTAAATTAATCTCCATATTCCACTGCAGACAGTAATTATGAAGGGAATTTATCATCTGCTGCAGCGCTGTTTTCCGTGGCCAACAAAACTAGGCCATCAGCATAGGCCAACATTTTAAACACGTATTCCTAACTTGCACACCACCCTCCCAAATAATTTTAAAGATTTATGAAAAAATAAAAAAAAAAGGAGGGGGCTCAACAGACACCCCTGTTTATGCCCATAGTGGTCTCAAAGAAATCCGTCAAACCATGATTACACCATACAGCGGCTTTTGTACCTCAGACTTCTCAAGATGCTTATAACCTTGCTAGAAATACCTATTTCTGTCAACTTGTAAAACAGGGCATGCCGGTCCACCCGATCGAAGGCTGCAATTAGATCTATCAAGAAGGCAAAAACTTTGCTCCTTTTCCTACTCAACCTGATTTTAATTGTACTCATTAAATTCATGATATTATCAATAGTGGAGTAGGATTTTCTAAACCCAACTTGACATTCCCCTAAGACATTATTATCGCAAGCCCAGTTTGTCAGTCTGTTCAGAAGAAGGAACTTAAATAGTTTCCCAATCGTATTGCCAAATGAAATTCCTCTATAATTATTTACTTCTTTTGCGCTGCCTTTTTTATATAAGGGAAAAATAATTAAGCTGTTGAACGATTCCGGCACGGTTCCGCAATGAAACATCTTATCAAAAACAGTAAGTTTTTTTTGTAAGTAGCTATCCGGACTATTTTAAAATATTCGTAAGTTATACAGTCTAAAACGGTCTTTAGACTGAAATCCGACCGTTTAATATAATCAAATTAAAATATGCCAAGAAAGTAAGCAGGAGACGGCCATTTGTATTTACCAGAGGGTCCTTAGAGTTTCTAGATTCCTGAACATGCTGCGAACTAGACAACAGGTACTTGGGAATTACTTGCAAACTGCCCATCCTACAATTGAAATCCTCAATTAAGGTAAATTTGAGAATTTATTAAAAATATATTAATAATATTTATATTAAAAATAAAACATGAAAACTGTCAATAACATTATATGGTGTCTCAAAATATTCATACGACTTATTAGAAATAAGGGACACAGGAACAATATATAATTATAATTAACCTCAATTACATCATAGTTAAGAAGGGTTTTAAGTTTCATAATATTTCTGTTCCAAAGCAGCTCTTTAACACCAATAACATACCGTTCACTAGCTCTACTGACTTTATATAACATTCATTAAACCGTTCTTTAAAAATTAAAATAAATTTTTCTTCTACTATAAAAGTTTCAAACAAACAAAATATTCGTATTTATGTAAATAAGGAAGAAAATCTTTATTATATAATTCATTTTTTCAGACCTAATATGTTATATGTAACAACACTAAAATTATCACCTGGCTTATTATTATCTGACGCATTTCTGTTATTTCTTCCATGATGATGAGGACTCATTGCAGGGACGAATAAGATCGCTAGTAGCACTAGGCAGTTCAAGCTGTGGTGGAGAACCTTTCTTTATTCGTTTCCTTTTATTCATATTAACTTCTCATCAGACGCTGCCTCTTTTTCCTCTTCATCACACTCTCCTTTACCCACTTCTCTTGACGGATAATCAATATTAATAAGATCAGCATAGAAGTAAAATTTCTTCTCATCATACAATTTCGTCCCGATTCCTTAGGCCGTGCACGTATTTTCAACAGTTCTTTGTGTTGTGTTTGGGTTTCTTTATCCATATCTTTAGCTAAAAATATTTTGCTCCCCTTTAACCTGATGGCATTTCTAAGCAACTCCCTATTTTGTATATTTGAAACTAAAGACACCACTACTGGCACTGCCTTATTAATCTGATTACTTACTCTTCTCTCATAACTCAAGTCACTCTTGACTGTTTGGACGGCCAGAACTTTACTGCATAAATCTAAAATACTACTTCCCAACATCTCCAAATTTTCACCATTTGTTTCATCTAAACCAAACACAGTTAAATTATTCGTTCTCCGGACATATTCAATAATTCTCTGTTGCTTGGCAATACAATTTTCAGCTCCGAGTTTTCTTGTTTTAAATCTCCGTACATCTTTTCACTCTCTACCAAAAATGTAGAGATATTTAAATTACTAAACTCATTTTTTATTAACACTTCAACCTCCCTCTTTATAACTACTTCTATTTCCGTTTTCATTTCGTTTTTAAATTTTTCAAAGAGCTTAATTAACTCTTTCCGTACACATCATAAACTACGAAAGCGGTAATAATATCAGCCCAGACCTTATAGTAGCAATAGAATGAGATCTATGCATCTAACTATACTGACCTTGAGAGTACTCTCACTCATCTGATACAGTTCGCCTATTTTAGTTCACAACTAATGCAATTATAAAGATGCCTTTATCCTTCTATTTTTAACTTTAAACATAAAAAGTTAACGATATTGTCCAAATAATATATTCAAATTGGAAACTCACTCATTCACTAATTAATGTTACAATACGAATGAAGTTTCTCACTCAAAAAATAGGGAAAAATACTTTAACACAGAGCTTGAACTACGTGTCCTCTCGACCACATCTAATAGATAACAGTAATCACATTTAATACATTTACATGGCTATCACCTAAGTGTGTTCGTACATGTATTCTCAATTGTGGTAATGTAATACACCTATATTAACAAACCTTTTGGAAAATATGTTCGCATAAGCGATGTCAAATTTGCAGACAGGGCATACAAAAAATCGCATGCTCTACACATTTATGGGTTCTCGCCAGAATGTATTCGTATATGTACCTTAAGCTTAGCACATTGTGTACTACTGTAATCGCATTCACTACACTTATAGGGCTTCTCGCCTGAATGTGTTCGAATATGTAATTTCAGGTTACCCATTTGTGCACAACTGTATTCGCATTCACTACACTTATAAGGCTTCTCGCCTGAATGTGTTCGCATATGTACTTTAAGTTTATAACTTTGTGCACAACTGTAATCGCATTCACTACACTTATAAGGCTTCTCGCCTGAATGTGTTCGAATATGTGATCTCAGATTACCAATCTGTGCACAACTGTATACGCATTCACTACACTTATAAGGCTTCTCGCCTGAATGTGTTCGCAAATGTAGTTTAAGTGATCCGGTATTTGTACATCGATAATCGCATTCACTACATTTATATGGCTTCTCGCCTGAATGTGTCAGCAAATGTAGTTTAAGTGATCCGGTATTTGTACATCGATAATCGCATTCCATACATTTATATGGTTTCTCGCCTGAATGTGTTCGCATATGTCTTTTAAGTTTATCGCTTTGTGTACAACTGTAATTGCATTCACCACATTTATATGGCTTCTCGCCTGAATGTGTTCGCATATGTCTTATAAGTTTATCACTTTGTGCACAACTGTAATTGCATTCACTACATTTATACGGCTTCTCGCCCGAATGTCTTCCCATATGTGCTTTTAGATGACCAATTTGTGTACAACTGTAATCACATTCACTGCATTTATATGGCTTCTCGCCTGAATGTGTTCGAATATGTGATTTCAGATTACCAATCTGTGCACAACTGTATTCGCATTCACTACACTTATAAGGCTTCTCGCCTGAATGTGTTCGAATATGTGATTTCAGATTACCAATATGTGCACAACTGTATTCGCATTCACTACACTTATAAGGCTTCTCGCCTGAATGTGTTCGAATATGTGATTTCAGATTACCAATCTGTGCACAACTGTATTCGCATTCACTACACTTATAAGGCTTCCCGTCTGAATGTGTTCGCTTATGTACCTTAAGTTTATCACATTTTGTAGAACTGTAATCGCATTCACTGCAGTTATAAAGCTTCTCGCCAGAATGTGTTCGCATATGTACTTTAAGTTTAGCACGTTCTGTGCCCCTGTAATTGCATTCACTACATTGATATGGCTTCTCGCCTGAATGTGTTCGCGTATGTCTTTTTAGATGACCAATTTGTGTACAACTGTAATTGCATTCACTACATTTATATGGCTTCTCACCTGAATGTGTTCGCATATGTAGTTTAAGTAATCCGCCATTTGTACATCGATAATCGCATTCACTACATTTATATGGCTTCTCGACTGAATGGGTTTGCATATTAACTTTAAATTTAGAACTTTGTGTACAACTGCAAATGCATTCACTACATTTATATGGCTTCTCGCCCGAATGTCTTCCCTTACGTGCTTTTAGATGACCAATTTGTGTACAACTGTTATCACATTCACTGCATTTATATGGCTTCTTGCCTGAATGTGTTCGAATATGTGATTTCAGATTACCAATTTGTGCACAACTGTATTCGCATTCACTACACTTATAAGGCTTCTCGCCTGAATGTGTTCGCATATGTCTTTTAAGTTTATCACTTTGTGTACAACTGTAATTGCATTCACTACATTTGTATGGCTTCTCCCCCGAATGTCTTCCCATATGTGCTTTTAGATGACCAAACTGTGTACAACTGTAATCGCATTCACTACACTTATAAGGCTTCTCGCCTGAATGTGTTCGCAAATGTAGTTTAAGTGATCCGATATTTGTACATCGATAATCGCATTCACTACATTTATATGGCTTCTCTCCTGAATGTGTTCGCAAATGTAGTTTAAATTTATTACTTTGTGTACAACTGTAATTGCATTCACTACATTTATATGGCTTCTCGCCCGAATGTCTTCCCATATGTGCTTTTAGATGACCAAATAGTATACAACTGTAATCACATTCACGGCATTTATATGGCTTCTCGCCTGAATGTGTTCTAATATGTGATTTCAGATTACCAATCTGTGCACAACTGTATTCGCATTCACTACACTTATAAGGCTTCTCCCCTGAATGTGTTCGAATATGTGATTTCAGATTACCAATCTGTGCACAACTGTATTCGCATTCAATACACTTATAAGGCTTCTCGCCTGAATGTGTTCGAATATGTGATTTCAGATTACCAATATGTGCACAACTGTATTCGCATTCACTACACTTGTAAGGCTTCTCGCCTGAATGTGTTCGAATATGTGATTTCAGATTACCAATCTGTGAACAACTGTATTCGCATTCACTACACTTATAAGGCTTCTCGCCTGAATGTGTTCGCATATGTACTTTAAGTTTATAACTTTGTGCACAACTGTAATCGCATTCACTACACTTATAAGGCTTCTCGCCTGAATGTGTTCGCATATGTACTTTAAGTTTGGCACGTTCTGTGACCCTGTAATTGCATTCACTACATTGATATGGCTTCTCGCCTGAATGTGTTCGCATATGTCTTTTTAGATGACCAATTTGTTTACAACTGTAATTGCATTCACTACATTTATATGGCTTCTCACCTGAATGTGTTCGCATATGCAGTTTAAGTAATCCTCCATTTGTACATCGATAATCGCATTCACTACATTTATATGGCTTCTCGACTGAATGGGTTTCCATATTTACTTTAAATTTAGAACTTTGTGTACAACTGCAAATGCATTCACTACATTTATATGGTTTATCACCTGATGTTTTTGTTGGATATGCACTTAAATATAATAACGACGTACAACTGTAACCAGATTCATCTTGTTCGTCTGTGCTTGCTGCAGCGTGTAGTTCTAACTTCTCTTCCCCTTTGACTTCGGAGAAAAAATTTTCATTTTTGTGCTCATCTTGCAATTTTACCGACACTGTTTGTGAATTTAAAGACACAATTTTGCCTGGGCATTGCTGGATCTGGAAAAATTATATTACTGTGAGTCTAGATTGACATTTTCACTTATGTAGGATTTTTATTCATTACAATATGGAAATAACATTCCTACCTACGACTAATTCATATTACAATACAACGATGACCTAGATATTTGTTATATAACAGCATCATAGATTGTTATATTACAATGTCCTAGATGTTATTATGTTACATTATAACAATATCCTTGAAATTTATTTGCTTTCAGCACTTGCCAACTATTGAGTCTTTGACAATCCGAGATATCTACTCTTGGGTTGAAGTCTATCCTACTACTTTTTCTTAAATTTTCTCGTTCAAATAAATGTTTTATCTCAATTGTGTGTGGGTGTATGTGTTTTAACAAGACATCTCAATACATAAGAATCGCAGAAATTTCAAACTTGGCTTTCCGTTTATTTACCACCATCGCATTTGACCCAGACTTGGTGGACCGCTTGGGATTTCCACCGCAAATGACAGCGAGGTTTCAGGCAAAATCATCAACTAAATGTGCGACATTTCTGGATGTTTTTTGCGATTTTCTCGAAAACGGTTCAAATGATATTGTTTACTATGTACACATATAAAATCACTTGTAACACTTATTTAAATCTCATATATAAAAAAACTTGTATTTGGATCGTTATTCTGAGGAATATGAAATTTGAGTGTGTCTGTTCAATATTAGGCACTCTCTTAAAAGTATCTGCCTGATAGTTCACACTTGCCTTCACTGTATATTTTTGTTAGGGCAATCGAGCAAATTTTGAAATTAAAAAAATTGTAATTTTATAATATATAATTGTACTAAGAGGAGTAAGATAAACTCGACTGATTGTGACTCACTAGATATTCTACTTAAGATAAATGAAATATATAATCATCATTGAATATGTATTACAAATGTTGAAATAGTTTCAATGAAGTATAACACCATGCTACATTTCCGTGCAAAGCTCGACCATATATTACTCTCTCCTATTTCCACTAAGAGTTTTCATGAAAACTCTGATATGAAGAATAATCTTGTGCTCATGCGAACAAAATATTTTTAAAAAAGAAAGGATTTACTATTATCAGGGGCCCAAATTTCATAAAATACTGCAAGTTTCTGGAAAAAAAAATTCTAACGGTTTTATTTAAATTACGATAAATAATCGTCTACTATTTCAAGTTTCTTTATGAGAAAAAATTATTTACCAGAAGCTTCTGTGGAAACAGCAACTTTCCGCTATCCTCTCAGGTATGACTTCAGAAAAATTTATTTATTTTTCATTACTTATTTAAACGTAAATTAGAAACGACTCTAGAATTTCGGATGAAAATCGGTTAACCGGAGGATTTATTTATTTTTAATCTTGTCAGGAACTGCAAAAACTTTTATCTATCAAACTTGGAATAATATCTGAAAAATGGAGGTTCTGCCAACTATTGATGTTAACCATTTTTTTAAATTGTCGTTCTCTTCTAGAATGTGATATAATCACTCGAATGGGGTGGGTACCACAGCTATATACATTTTTTCCCCTTGTAGGCAAAAGTATTGTGATCGTGCCAGATTTTTGTAATTGAGATTTTACAGAAAATATTTGTTTTGGGGTCCCTGAAAATCGGAAAAACGATTTTACACAATAGGTTATTGAGTTTTTCGGAACCATCTCGGAAACGGTTTCAACGTTTCACTTTAAATTTAGAATGCTTGCTGCACGTATCAGATAGAAAGTCTGGAAAGGTGAAAAAACTGGAAAAATTCTGGTTGGTAGATATTGATCAAAATCTTCGTGCTGGATGCGATTGTTGTAACATCCACAGTCACCACTCATTATAACCATTTCAGGAGACTTGAAAACATGTATTTCTGGTGAAACCATAATAAGGAAAATTTGAAACATAATAAAAATTAAATTGCGAAAAAAATTATGAACTGGAAGCAAAAATCCTAACTTAAGTGTCTAACATCAAATTCTTTATATTTACATCTGTTAGTAAGATGTAATTTCGGCTTCACTTAATTTCCTATCAGACGCTATTGGGAAGTAAATACAAATAAAAGTGTTCTTGAGGCAGCTAAGTACCACAGGCAGAATTGAGAGAAAAAAACAAATGGAAATTGATCATTATGTATAATAATATGTATTATTTTTTAAAGTTCTTCGAGATAAATGATAAATATTTCTGAATTGTATGTGACATCTTCCTGGTAATTCGACATTTTTCTTCTGAATATTAAAAAATTAGAATTTCCTGGATACTAAACAAGTCTATTGTAATAGGCAAAGCGCAACTGGACAGGTTTTGGCACAACGTATTTACATTCATAACCTATGCTTATAACAGAAAATAGTTTCTAATCCAAATGTTGTCATGTGGTCGCAGTTATAATAACTGCGTGCACTCTCTTATCTGTGAATAAAATGTGCAGATATTAGAAGTAAAATTCGAACAAATACTAAAATTCATTGTCTTAATTAGGAGGTGCATGCGTCCGCTTTGCAGGAGCATACACAGGTGGTGTTCCACACAAATTAGTTTTTAGAACTTATATCTTTCTCATTTTGTCAATAAATAATAATGATCGATAAATATGTTATTATATTTTATGAAACAATAAAATATAGACATTACATTATGATAAAACCATAGTATATAAAATAACAGTAATATTTTCTTTTACTATTGGAGGCTTTGATTATGTTTTTGCATAGGCCGCCTTTTAAGCTAGAGGTAAAAGGGAAAGATCTAGCTTAGTGGTAGCACGCTGGACGAGAAAAGCGGAGGTACCGGATTCGAGTAAGCAGTGCTGCCTTCAGATTTTCTCTTCCAGGAGCTTGCGTGGCTCACCATTCCATGATGGACCAGAAAACGGATATTTTTGGTAAAAATTTGATTTCGACAAATTGGCACGATTACAATACTTCCTCTTACTAGGAGTAAAAGAAAGTAATTAGTACAATTTAATGAAATACATACAGTATAAATTACTAGGGTAAGAGAAAGTAAAAATTAACAGTTTTACTTACACATAACTTATTAAAAAGGGAACAAAAATGAAGAATAATAAATATAATAAAACATGTTTGGAAAAAGAGAGAAAAATAGCTGCGCAAAAAGCGGAAATATAAGATTTTATCATAAAATAGCCGAAGTTATACTCATTAAAGGAAAAAAACAGGTAATTGGAAAATGAAGTAGTGCCAAAAAAAGCGATCGAATCTTAAGGCAGGTTGGAATTCAAATTACCAACAGTATTCACTATATAATCTGCCAATTATACAATGTGCAATTAGTCATATATTTATACACAATTAAGTTTTAATTTTAAACTTTTTGTTATAAAAAAAGAATCTGGTGTGAAACACCCACACAACTTTCTCTTACTCCAGTTCTCAAAATTATAATTACAAATTTTATAGCTTGTGTAACAACTGAAAAAACCGTTCAATAAAAGCGCACTTCCGGTTAACTAATTTTCGTGAAACTCGACATTTTGGCCATCTATTGATTTCTAATTAATTTTGTTTTGATAGTAGAATTGTACATTGCACATTATAGAAAAACATAACCCAACCCTCCCCTAAAAGTGCCCTTAATAAAATTTTCTCAGAGAATTGTTTTAAATAAAAGTCATAGATCTTTCTATGGATATTATTATTAGTCGGGTGCCTAATGGCAAGATTAGTTTCAAGAAAATTGTGGGAGTCATTTTTGGGAAAAACGCAAAAAAGTAAAAAAAAAAAACAACAAGTAATGTGATACATCCGGTAGAGGAATTTTGACAGATAAACTAGAGTCAGATCCCACGCTGATACCTCAACGGAATATCAAGTTTGAACTTTCTACGGTTTTTCATTAATGACCTATGCTGTTCAAATACACACGCACAACACACACACATACAGAACATTTGTTAAAAACCACTTTTCTTGGACTCAGGGGACCTCGAAAGGGATATTTCTGTTGAAAACCCCATATCGAAAATTTTACAATACTTCCTCTTACTAGGAGTAAGAGATAGTAACAAGAAAAAAACATAAATCTCATGGTCCAGAAACTTTAAAGTGATTTCTCTAGGAAAGAAATTATTTATAAAAATTCAGACCGATACACTACAGAATGAAATATGCTGAAATGGAAAATTATTAATAAGAGCTTCTCTAAAAACGTACTCATCCATTTTCACATGGTTTAGACCACAGTAAATTTAACGTAACATTATGGACACTACAAAGTAGACATAATAAATTATTGATTTTCCAAGTAATATAAGAGTTGCCTTTACAATACATCTACTTTCAGCACATTACTCCTTTCTCTGACATGAATCTCAAATGAAACTGCCGAAGTTCAGCTTTCATCGGCAAAATAAATTTTGTAAAGTATTTACAGCTTAATCTTTCTATGTCAGCTATCCTTAATAAGCATTATGAGGCGTTAATGAGATTTAAATCAACTGAAGTGGAGAGTTATTGGAAGGTTATGTTAACATTGTAAAGAATCACTTATACTCTGGTCAAATACAATAAGAACTAAAATTCACTAAGGTGAATTTTTAGAAGAGGGAAGGTTGATGGTGACATCATAAAGTAAAGTCGACCTAACAGTTTGATGATTCTGATGTTACATGAATGTTCAGTGCAAGCAATCAGTAGTTGAATTAAATTCTGTCTCTAACAATTGCTAATAAATGCTTTTATTATTATTACCATGTTTTCTATTTTTAAATAACTTTTAATTTCTCATCACCCGAAAGCAATAATCACATTTACTATATTTACATGGCTCCTCGCCTGAATGGGTTCGCCGTATGTAATTTAAGTCTTCCGGTTGTTATACAACGAGAATCACATTCACTACATTTATATGGCATCACGCCTGAATGTGTTCGCATATTTACTTTAAATTTAGAACCTTCTGTACAACTGTAAATACATTCACTACATTCATTTGGCTTATCACCTGATTTTGTTTATCACCTGATTCTGATGAATTTAATACAAGAGATGAAGATTCAAATAAAAAACTTAGGAAAGAAAAATGAAGGATCGGAGTCCCAAAAAATAGCAAACAATAGTTCTGGTTGGTTGGTAATGTCTTTCTAACAATCACACATTCAAAATTAAACTAAAATTTTGTATATGTGTTTTATAATTTAAAAACGGCTTTACTTATAATAACTCTTGGAAGAAACGGTAGGTGTCCCAAAGTAAGTATGTTCAAAAGTGTTTAAAATTAAATATGCAATTCGTCGAAAGATCATTTGTAAAATTATTTCACTTATTATATTATTTATACTATTTTATATCGTAAAAACCATAAAGCCTTTTTGAAAATAGCATTTCCATTTTTCTTTGTTACTGTGGTTTACACTATGAGAGTCTTTACTACGAATGATTGATAATTTTTATTTGAAATTTTCTGTAAACTTCTTTTATTCTAATCTACAATATATTTTGATTATTTCCTGTTATTTTATTTTTATTATTCTATATAAAAATGTTTTCCACTTACACATATAAGATCATTTCTTTCGTAATTCTTATTTATTTTTTATACTTTATTATTATTACTGCTTTTTATAACTATTTTGGAACATATTAATTCTTCTTCCTTAAATTAACTATTGCCATTATTTTGCCCAACTCTGTTCGAATAGGACATAAATTCCTGAAAGCAAATAAACGTTAATTATTATTAAAAACTGAAGATTAAAACAAAACAAAATTAAAATTAATCATGTAACTAAATTTCGAGACTCAATGCAATAAGTTAAATAGTGCAACCAAACAAATTTTCATGGCTTGGTTTATCTTATATAACTATTTTTGGGATAGTTAATAATATATTTAAAATTATACAATTCTCAGTTTATTTGGGTTGTAATGTTAATTTCGTTTTCATTCCATATATATTTTTCTAATTGTAATGCAATGTAATTATATATTATATACTTATTCAAACTTTTAATGTGTGAAACTATGTAAAATAGCAACAATGTACAATGTTGCCTGCTCTTGAGAATGGCGTATGTATCGCCGAAACATCGAGCTAAAAAACCGAAATAAAAAATTATTATTGAAGCCTAAACTAAACACCTGGTTTTTTATTTGCAACTAGCAAGAAATACAAATCACATCTAATTAATAAAAGTGTTCGAGACAGCTCAGAAGCGCAGGTAAAATTTATAGAAAAACCATACGAGAACTGATCATATATTTAAACTTCCACGAGAAAAATGATAAATACCTGTGAACTGTGGTTTATATATTCCAGAGAAATCTACATTTTTCCCACTTAGAGATTCAAACTCAGAATTTCCTTGGTCCTAAAAAGTCTATTGCAATAGGTTAACACAATTGGGCAGGTTTTGGCGAATGTAACGTTATTGACATTGTATTACGCATAATTCACACACATCCATCGTCACACAACCTAACATTCATAACCTTTGCTTATAACACAAAATAGCCACTTATCGAAACTTGTTATGCAGCGCTTCATGTGGTCGCAGTTGTAAGTAACGAAATCTGTAGGTCCCTCCCTAACGAGCGAACAAAATATACAAATATTATAAGTAAAAGCGGAATAAATATTAATGTTTATTTCCAGAATATGAGGTTCTGGCAGCTGGTGAAGTTGCAAGTTAGTTTTAAAAGTTTCCATATTTCTTATTTCCCGTATAAAAAATAATAATGAATGTATAATATGTGCGGGTATGGTAAGTGGTTATAAGCATGGGATTATAAAATGGGAGGTCCCCAGTTCGAGTCCCGCGTAAAACTAACTTCTAATTTTATATTAGTTCAAAACATGGTAATAATAAAATATGAGCTTCCGCCTCCGCCCATGCCACATTTGTTAGCTGGAAGTTAAGTCCGCCTGCAAAACCAGGCATTACTTAGCTTTTTTTTTCTTATAGAGGATAATTGACTTCAACTTAATGGTTATTTTCACGTACCACACTTGTTGATTGAAAGTGTTGATCGACAATCACCCAATCTGTTTGTGAAAGAAATATCAAAATGAAATCAACTCTCTTCATGAATTGATAGCCTTACGCAGACAGTGGATAAAAATCCGAAACCGGCCACTACCAAAACAATGAGGCATGCTATGAAGGATGGAATGGATGTGAAAAGGAGAGAGAGAATGAGAAGTACATTAGACGATATGCTGAACACTGTATAATGAAAAGAACACACAAACTGCCAGGACTGTACAGTTAAATATAAGTTAGGTAGCAGGAGAATAATAAAGAGACTGACTGGCTGAGGTTGCTGACTGGATGGCTGTACTGTTGCAAAACTGTTCTGCTGTCACTCCATTTATATGACTCCAACCCTCCCGTCTTAGACTGTCTAGGTGGGGTGTGTCTAACATTTTATTCATTTAATGTCTGCTTCTTCGCTCTTCGGATCCTATGAATCTTTAATTATTCAATGTGAGAACGGTGAGAAATAGCGAGAATAAATTTTAGTCTATGAGGTTAGAATTAACTAGATGTTATGCTGAACACTCTATAATGAACAGAACACACAAACTGCAAGGACTTCACAGTTAAATGGAATTTAGGTAGCGAGAGAACACTAAAGATACCGATTGGCTGAGTAGGTAGATTGCTGACTGCATGTACTGTTGTAAAACTGCCCTAAACTGTTCTGCTGTTGCTCTATTTGTAGAAATTGAACTCTCCCTTCCTAGTCTGGCCAAGGTGGGGAGTAATTAACCTTTGATTCATTTAATGTGTACTTCGCCGCTCTTCGGATCGTATGAATATTTAATGATTCGGATCCCATTACAAGGATAAATCATAGATATTATACAGCATTGCGGGGCCAACTACATTTTCAATAATAATAGTTACAAAAATAGTAAACGACTGTTCAGGTGACGAACTGTCCTGCGAGCAGTTTTTGACAACAATTGTCCTGGAACCAGTAATCGGATGATTTGGTTACATCCAAGTTTGGCTGGTACGGACTCCCGTCGCTACATACAATAACTTGTTTAAAATATGACATTATAAAAGAGTCATGCATCTATTCATAAGAACCCATATTAATACAGCAGCGATTGATTTAATTATCCATAAAGGCGAGTAGCAAAAACGAATGCTTGCAGAAGGATACCACAAATTTTGCTTACAAAAACAGATACCAATTTTATAACCTTAAATAATAAAGTGTTTTTGTATTTTAAACCAAGATTACAATTTCAATACATACTACTTTAAATATAAATATGTGGGACCGATGTATCCAAGTGTACCTATGTCGTCATAAGACTTAGCCATCAGCGAACTCAAGTGTGTCTAAAGACAAACACTAAAGCCCAATTAAATTAAAAAATATGCTAAAATAAAAAATTAAAATATGCTACTTTTATTTAAAGAAAATAGTTAAGTATATTAACACTAAAATGTAGAAGGTAATCTCTGTTTAAAATAAAGCATCTAGTACAAAATGTATGTATTTTTTATTAATGTTTTGTTTTTTTAAGCAAAGTAATATACTTTTATAAGTTAGTTTTGCAATAAAACTCAAAAGATTATATTCAGTTATGTAAGAGATGAATGTACGTATTTAAATATTGTGTTGATTTCATGTATTAAACTGAACGATATTTATGTTTAGAAATAATCTTTGATATTTAAAATAAATAAATAAAAGTAAAAAAAAAAATTAAAAAATGTACAAAAAGTTCACTACTAGCAATTTACTTTTTTTCTGTTTACTGTAGTTGTCATTTCGGATTATATTATAAATACCATTTTTCGTTTCTACTATAGAATAAAATGCTTGTTAAAATTTTGTTTCAGGCAACTTAGATCATTCAAAGAGATCCAATTGTGACACCAAGGACATATATATATATATGTGTATATATGTGTATAAATATGTAAAATAGGTGCAACAGCTGTTAAGTTATATTTTGTTCATAATAAAATAATAAGTAAAATGTTTAATTCATTCACACAAAATGCCCATTTTTGTATTATTATTTTTGTAATAAATAAATCTTTGGTATACGTGGGTGACGCAAAGGAAGGAAAGAAAGACCATTTTCCCCCTCTTAAAAGAAGCATATCATAGAGAATAAAAATTAAATAACATTAAACATTAATTTAGTGTTCTAATGTTGTTTAGAGAATATTAAATATGAATAGCTTCCCGCCTGAATGTGTTCGCATATGTTCCTTATGTTTACTACTTTGTGTACACTGTAATTGCATTCACTACACTTATAAGGCTACTCGTCTGAATGTGTTCTCATATGTTGGCTAAGTCCTGCGTTTGTTGTACATAGGTAATCGTATTCCCTACACTTATAAGGCTTCTCGCCTGAATGAGTCCGCATATGTACTTTAAGTCTATCGGATTCCAATCCGATAAGACCCGGTTCCAATGACCTCAGATGCTGATGTGTAAGGAACGGATTTTTATGTATTTAAAAATGCCAAATATTTAATTAAAATATGCATTTATTTTCGTCAATTATGTGGAAAATATGTGATTTTCTTAAAATATTTTCTGGAATATTTAAGTAAAATGGACATTTTTTTTTATGAAAATGGAATTATTTTTTTTGGGGCAAGTTATAATTATTTATATAAGAAAAGAACATTTTTACAATTTATAATAATTTATTAGGAACAAAATAATTTGTTTTTACAAGTTATAATGATTTATACAACAAAGAACATTTTTACTATTTATAAAAAGATGTGTTAAATTTTCAATTTTGAAAACTTCACTCTTCGAAATTGTTTGCAACCACATGAAATTTCAAATGTTGGAACGTAAAGTGACGACGATCTGGGCGTAAGATGGACTTGTAACGACTAAAAGATCGTTCAACATCTACAGATGTTATAGGTGCCTTGCTGAAAGAAGTTATCTCGTTGGTTGTAAAGGGTACACGATGTTCTGAGGTGACTTCTGTTCCACTGATAATATCAGAAATCTGGCAGATGGTCTCCCACCCTTTGTTCTTGCTCAGTACTTCTACCAGTTTTGATCTGATCAGATCTCCCTTACTCCCAGGTATTCCTTCCACCTTTTCGATGACTTTTTTAACGTTGGACACGTTTTCTGTCAGTCGAACATTTTGGGACTCAAGTTGGGTAATGGCTTGTGCAAGAAATACGCAATTGTCAGAAATGAATGCAAGGTCGTTCCTTAAATTAGGTTTCTCGAATAAAGACTTGGCTGTATTTATCGCTACTGCTTCGTCTTCGAGATGTGAAAGGACATTCTTGATTTTATTGTAGTTTTCATAGTAATACTGAGCTGCTTCCAGCCAAGTACCCCATCTTGTCAATATTGGTTCTGGTGGAAGGCACAAGTCTGGATAGAGATCTTTTAGCATTTTAATGCGACTTGGTGCTTTTAAGAACACTTTTTTAACCGAGGAGATTAAGGAATCTACGTCACTGAACAAAGATCGGACAGTTTCTGCTACTCGATGCAAGGCATGAGCAATACACGTCACATGAATTATCTTAGGATAAAATACCTGAATAGATTGCCCAGCCTTGACCATGTTGGGGGCAGCATCAGAGAGAAACAAAAGAACTTTTTCGTTCAAAACTCCACTGGGCCATAGGATATGCATTGAGGCATCGAAGAATCGTGAAATGGTGGAATGATTGCATTTTTCGAGAACCTCACAGTTCAAAAGGAATGGCTTTGAATCCACATCAGCATCACTGTCAAATTTACCAATAACTGCATTGGCAATATACCTGCCCTCAACGTCAGTGGTTTCATCAATTGACACCCAAATCGGTCCATCTTTGATATGTTCTCGTATTTTTGTTAGTGTATCTTTATAGATATCTTCCAGGTAGTTTTTCCGCAGAGTGCTCTCGTCAGGCATTTTTTTCCCAATATAGGTCTCTAAGAATCCTTTGAAATGAGGATTTTTAAGTTTGTGGAAAGAGATATCTGCTCTAACCAAAGCCCGACACAGATCTGTACTCAGAGTAGACATACTTGATGATGGAGATGAAAGGAAGGCTTGATAGGACGTCCTCTCTTTCTTTCTGTTTTTATTCTCTATGTGCGATCCGGTGGCAATATGTTGGGTGACTTGGGAACGTTGAGAGCAAGAAACGCGCTTGTCACAAGCTGTGCAGTACAAAATGTCTCCATCCCTTCGATAAAGTTCTGCTGGAAACTCGCGAAGATATTTAGCAACCAGTTGTCTGTTTGAGGCCGATGATCGTGGCATTACGCTAAGTGACCGAACGAAATGAATTGGACACTTCAACGAACGAGCTGAAAGAACAGACAACGTCAGACAACTTCAAAGAACTAACAAGTGCCCGTCACTGTTTAGCAGCATTCTGAGTAAATTACAATAACCATTGTACCATTCACAACAATTCATCAGTAGTATTAAAAAGTGTGATGCCCTGTAATTAAGGGGATCAGAGGGATGTCCATTTTTAAAAATCAAACAATATACTTAATTTTCCCACTTGCTGACGGCACATGTTCGCTAGTCCAGATAATTTTAAACAGATTTAACAAGAGATGCGTTCATTCCCCCCTTCAGTGGCTTTAAGCATCCATTAGAAATTAAGTCTAACCCTGTAGCCTTTTCATTTCTACACTCAGAGATAGAGAATATGAGTGCAATATCGAAGTCTTATTCCAGGTTACAAGGGCTAAAAATATTATATTACTAAAAAATTTGCACGGAGGTTGGTCACGGATAAGCGGACGTAAAACATTCATCTCTTGCATTTGAATTTATAGGACAGACAAAGAATGGTCGCTTCTTAAATTTATTGACAATGTTGTACATTTCCTGTTGTCATGTATTCATAATCAACAGTACACAGATAAAACATATAACACCATATATCATTCACTGAGAAGCTGCAAACTTTCGAATTAGCTCCCTATTAGACACTGAGTCCATAGATAAATTGAATTGGGTTTATGTTTACATTATAAATTGCTTGAGGCAAAGAATTAATATTTAATTGGTTTGAGCCTAAATTACTTAAGTTTCGTAAATGTACTATTGCAACATGAAGCGGTGAGCATAAGTGTAATATTCTTTGGTTGTGTTAGAGGAGTCATAATAATAGGATTTTTTTTTGTATATAATAGCTTGTTATTGTATTCCCCACTTCCTACAACAAGCTGATAGCTTAAATGTATGTGATCCTAATAAATAAAAAATATTTTTTAATTTTTATTTCGATATTTATTCATGTTTTCTGAGCCCATGTATAAGTTTTTTATGTGCATGTTTTTTTGTCTTTCACTTTATATGGTGTATTTATGGTTGTTCTTCATTGGATAGAGATTGTATTAGTTTTGTATGTAAGTGCATAAAGTGAATTAATTATGTAGGTGGGTGAGTGAATTAAGTGATAAATTAAACTAATTTAGTTTCACTGTCTCAATCTCTATATAAGCAATATAAGAATATAAGCAATCGAAACTATTTTGAAAAGGAAGCAAGCAATGAGCAGTATTTTAATGATCATTTACAGACGGATCCTGGAAAAAGGGACTTATTATTGTCATTTGATTTGTTATTTATCTAACAGTAAACCCAGTTTACAATAAATAGGATGTAAATAAATGAATGATAATAATGGCAGTAATTTACAGAAATATCCATCAACTATAATATAAATTTAAAAAAAAAAACACACAAATCTCGTGGTCCAAAAACTGTCAAGAGATCATCTATCTAGAAAAGAAATTATCTGTACAAATTGACCTATACATTTTTATTACAGACTGAAATAAGCAGAATGTTAAATTATGGACAATTCAAGGAAGACATAATAAATTATTGACTTTGCAAGTAATTTAGGATTTACCTTTATGACACAGCTACCTTCAGCACATAACTCATTTCTTAACAGGATTATCAAATGAAACTGCCAATGTTCAACTTCCTCGAGAAAATGAATTCACATTGACCTATTTTTTATGAGCTCTCCAAAAGACATTAACAGTATAAAGTATCATTTATACTCCCTTCAAATGCAATAAGAAGTAAAATTAACCATTAAGGTGAATATATACAAGAGGCAAGTTTGATAGTGCCTTCATAAAATGAAGTCTACACACCGTTTTGTATTCTGATATTCCAACATGTCCATTACAAGTAGTTATATTAAAGTCTGTCTGAAACAATTGTCTGATAATAGATATTATTATTATTATTATAATGAATTCTATTATTATATAACATTGAATTCTAATCATCCAACAGCTGTAATCACATTAACTACATTTACGTGGCTTATCACATGAGTGTGCTCGCATAAGGCCCTTTAAATTTTTGGATGTTGTAAATCTGCAATCACATTTACTACATTTACATAGCCTTTGCCAGAATATGTTCGCACATATATTCTCAATGACCGAATTTAAACAGCTATAGTTATAAAGCTTTTGGAATGCGTTCTCTATTATGCAGATAAATTTCCTGATATGCTATAATGATCGCATTCACCTCATGTATATGATTTCTCGCCTGAATGTGTTCGCATATGTACTTTAACTGCCCCATGATTTGTGCATCGACAATCTCATTCACTACACTTATAAAGCTTCTCGCCTGAATGTGTTCGCATATACTTTTTTAGATGAATACTTTGTTTACAATTGTAATCACATTTACTACACTTTTAAGGCTTCACAACCGAATGTGTTGGCATATGTAGTTTAAGTGTTCCGGCAAAATGTATTTTTGTCATTTCACTTTATATGGTGTATTTATGGTCGTTCTTTATTCGATAAAGATTACATTAGTTTTGTATGTAAGTGTATAAAGTGAATTAATTATGAAGGTCTGTCAGTGAATTGGTGGTAAAATGAATTAAGTGATAAATTCAACTAAATATTAGTTTCTTCTTCTCATTAATCAAAGAGAATAAAAGCATCGAAAATATTTGGAAAAGGATGCAAGCAATGACTAGTATTTCAATCAACATTTTTGCAGACGGAACCTTACCCCAAATGAAAAATTACTTACTATTGTCATTTGTTTGAACTTATTAGAGCAAAAGAGTAATCCCCGTTTACAGCAAATGGGAAGTAAATAAAAATAAATTAATGGTATATAATTGTATTTACTGACTATATAATGATAAAAATTTATAAAAAATACAATTATAATATAAAATATAATAAAAATGCTCATAAATCCCATGGTCCACTCTGTCAAGTGATTTATCTAGGAAAGAAATGATCTATAGAAAGAAAATTTTATTACAGAATGAAAAATCAGAAATGTATAGTTTATTAGTCAAAAGTTTATGCATCTGCGTTTCACAAAACTTAGGTGACACTAACTTTAAGTATTTACAGTTAAATATTTTTATATCAGCTCTCCAAAAGAAGCATTATTATGCCTTAATAAGATTTAAGTCACCTGAAGAGGAGAGTTTGTGAAAGCTTGTGCTAACAGCATAAAGAATCACTTACAATCTGATCAAATACAATAAGAAATAAAATTAGCCATTAAGGTGAATATATACAAGATGCAAGTTGGATGGTGCCATCAGAAAATAAAGTCAACCTACTGTTTCATAATTGTGATATTACATAATATTCACTATAAGTAGTTGAATTTAATCTCTGTGAAACAATTGACTAAATATTATTATTATTGCATGTAAAATTATGTTGTTAGCTTATGCTTATGCTAACGGATTGGTGCTCCTCGCGTCGGACCCATTATCACTGCAACTGATGATAAATTCTTTGCATAGTTATTGTGACATTTGGGGTTTAATTATAAACTTGGAGAAATCTAAAGTTATGATTTTTCGCAATCGTGGTAAATAAAAGAAAACTGGTTTCTTGGGTCAAAGCCCATTGAGGTAGTAATGGAATATAAATATTTGGGTTTAAAGCTAACTCCTACATTGTCTATGATCACTCATTTAAAAGAAAAGATGACAAAAGCTAAAATGAGTTTGAATGCTACTTGGGATCAATTTTTAGAAAATCAGAATATTGTCCGCTAAAATCCGTATTTTCAATTCTGTAAGTAAGTCAATTATAACTATGCGGTCCAAGTGCGGCAGAGATATAATGATTTAGAAAAAATGTTATATTTCTGTAACAAAAAATTATTTAGAGCTCCCCTTTATACACCATCGGCATTTATCTACTGGAAACAAAGCTGCCTCCTAACTTCCTATTCACCCTGATTACATTATAATTATATATTAAATATATATGAAAGCTCCCGGACTACAGATACCCCAAGATTTTGCATCTTCAAGTAATGAAAAAAGATCTCTTATGGTTCAAAGTATAGATTTAAGTTTAGAAAGTATTGCAGAAGTAGAATTTTGGAAAAGTACTTCCAACAAAATAGAAATAGCTCTCTATGAGATAAATAATAATGAGATAAACTCACAATTTCAAATAAAATAGAGAACAGCACTTCCTTCCATTTTTACGATAAACTTTGTTTTAATTTAGAGAGCGATAGTTATATAAATGATTATGAGCCGCTTAGTTTCATGAGATGGATCTCAAGTTTATTTTATTTCATTAAAGTGCCAATAATAAACTCTACTGACGGCCGACAGCCAAGTAAATAGTCTTTTTAGGAAGTTTTAAATTCATACAATTGTATTAAAATGGAAATATGTAAAGAATGAGAATAATGAGAGATAATTTGTATTTGATTTAATTTGTTCCTAAAGGTTAATGTATATTCTTGGTTTCTTTCATTAAATTTCCTAATTTTGTTTTGCAAAGCTTTTGTAAAATTGTTATGTAAATAAAGACTTTTTATTCTTCTATTATTATTTTTATTTTTTTTAATTTAAGGCGCGTCAGCATCTATGGCTATTGGCACCCGGGGACTTATCGGTGCACTACCGGCCTCCGGACAGTGAGCTGTAGAGGATCCTAGGATTGTTATTAAAATGTATTCTATTTTGATGTAACATTAAATTTCTAATCATCCGATAGCAGTAATAACATTAACTACATTTACAACGCCCACCACACGAGCGTGCACGAACAAACCCTTTTAAATGTTCGGATCTTGTAAAACTACAATAACAATTAATACATTGTGTAGCCTTGATCAGAATCAGTTTGCACATGTATTCTCAAATGTATGAATGTAATACCGCTATAGTTATAAAGTTTTTTGAATGTGTTCACTATTGTGCTGTTAAATTTCCAGATTTGGTACAACAAGATCGCATTCAATAAATTATATGACTCCTGAATGTGTTCGCATATGAGATGCCCAATTCCCAAACTGGGCACAGCAAAATAAGCATTCACTATACTTGTAACTATTCTGGCCTGAAGGGATTCCCATGTGCACACTAAGTTTAGCACATTGTGTACCACTGCAATTTTATTCACTACACCTATAACGCTTCTCGCTTGAATGTGTACGCATATGTTGTTTTAGACGATTACGTTGTTTACAACTGTAACCGCATTCATAACACTGATAAGGCTTCTTGCCTGAATGTGTTCGCACATGCAGTTTAAGTGCTCCGGCTGTTGTACATCGATAATCACAATCACTACATTTATAAGGCTTCTCACCCGAATGTGTTCGCATATGTAGTTTAAGTGCTCTGGTCGTTTTACATCGATAATCACAGTCACTGCATTTATAAGGCTTCTCGGTTAAATGTGTTTGCATATGTCGTTTAAGCGCTCCGGCATTTGTACATCGATAATCGCATTCGGTACACTTATAAGGCTTCTCGCCCGAATGTGTTCGCATATGTAATGTAAGTGCTCCGGTCGTTGTACATCGATAATCACAGTCACTACATTTATAAGGCTTCTCGCCCGAATGTGTTCGCATATGTAGTTTAAGTGCTCCGGCCGTTGTACATCGATAATCGCAATCACAACATTTATATGGCTTCATGTTTGTATGTGTTCGCATATGTTGTTTTAGATTAAAAACTTGTTTACTGCTGTAATCGCATTTACTGCACTTATAAGGCTTCTCGCCTGAATGTACTCGCATGTGTGAATTTAGGCTACTACGTTGTGCACAACTGTAATCGCATTCACTACACTTGTAAGGCTTCTCGCCTGAATGTGTTCGCATATGTAATGTAAGTCTTTCGGTTGTTGTGCATCGATAAGAACATTCACTACACACATAAGGCTTTTCGCCAGTATGTGCTCGCATATGTACCTTTAGTTTAGCATTTTGTGTACAGCTATAACTGCATTCACTACACATATAAGGCTTCTCGCCTGAATGTGATTGCAAATGTCGTTTTAGATGACTATTTTGTTTACAACTGTAATCGCATTCATTACACTTGTAAGCCTTCTCGCCTGAATTGTTTCGCAGATGCAGTTTAGCTGTTTCGGCTTTAATACATCGATAATCGCATTCAATCAATTTATAAGGAGTATCACCAGCATTTGTATTAACATTGGCTGACGGTGTACCACTGTAACCAGACTTATTTTGCCCATTCTTACTTGTAGCGGCATGTTCATGTTCTTCTAATTTTTCTTCTCCTTTAACGTGGATGCAGACATTTTCATCTTTGTGCACAACTTGTAATTGTGCTGACACAGCTTGTGAATGTAAAGACACAATATCGCCTGGGATTCGCTGGATCTGGAAAATGACATCAATGTGAGTCTACATTGACATTTTTACTTACTGCTTATGAATATTTAATTTATTACAATATTGAAATAACATCCTTACCTAAGAGATATTTATAAACACAAAGTTATATTATATGTCCTTCAAATTTGTTTGCTTTCAGACTTGCGTCCCCATAAGAATTTGACAATCTCAGATATCTACATGTGAGGGGAAATTCGGTTTGATACATCTATACTTCTTTTCTTTTTTTTTTTATTTACTTTTTCAAATAAATGTTTCATGGCGAAACAGTATGTGTGTGCGTGTGTGCGCGTCTGTTTAAACAAGATATCTCAAGAATGAAAAAACGCAGAAGCTCAAATTTGGTTTACCGTTTATTTACTACCGCCTCATCTGAGTCAGACTTGGGAGTTCCATCACAACTGACAGGAAGGTTTCGGGCAAAATCCATCAACCTGATGTGAATCTTTTTCGTATGTTTATTGCGATTTTCTCAATAACGGTTTTCTACCTGGTACACTTGGCCGCAGCGTATATTTTTGTTAGAGTAGAATTAGTAATTGAAGAAAACAATTTGATTTTATATAGAACTCTTTTAGAGTAAGATAAATTCGAGTGAGTGTGACTCAGTACATTTCTTTGTGTCATATTCTACTTAACTAAGCAAATGAAATATATCATCATCATTGAATATGTATTACTAGTTCTGAAATAGTTTAAATGAGGTATTAGAACATGCTACTTTTTCGTGCAGAACTGCCATATTTTGCTATCTACTATTACTAGTTAAAGGTTTCATTTGTAATACTCCTGAGTTCCTCCGATACTCAAGACTCTTTGTGCTCGTGCGAACAAAATATCTCCAAAAGGAAAACAATCGCCTATTATTTCACGCTATTTTCCAAGAAAAATTTTGTTGGGGAAGAAACCTTCAGCTTTCCTCTACGGTACAACTTCAGTTTTCAACTCTCATTCAAACGTAAATTAAAAACAATTCTAGAATTCCAGCTTTAATGAACATCGGTTAGCCAAAGGATTTATTTCTTTTTAATATTCTCGTAACCGTCAAAAACTGTTTTCTATCAAACTATTAATATTAATACAATATTAATATCTGGGAATATTAATTCACTGATATAAATATATATCATTTTTTTTTAAACACTTTCCAGGAATAATTGCGGTTCTGAAAACTGTTAATTTTAACTAACATTAGAATTTGTTCAATTGTCGCACTTTTCTAGAATGAGATATAATCAGTCAAAGGGTGTAGATACCACCGCTGTATTATATTTTCTCCCCGTGTAAGCAAAAGTACTGTGATCGTGTCCGATGGTTGAAATTGAAATTTTAACGAAAATATTTGTTTTGGGATCCCTGAAACTCAGTGAAATGGAAATACGATTTTACCTATTAGGTTTTTGGTTTCTTTTAGGAAAACGGTATCAAAAATTAACATTAAATGTAGAATGCTTACTGCACGTATCAGATAGATTTCAGGAGATCTGAAATCTGTATTTTTGGTGAACCAATTAGAAACATTTGAAACATAATAAAAAATTGAATTTCTTCAAAAATTATGAACTGGAAGTAAAGAACCTAAAAGTAAAAGTGTCTAACATCAAATTCTGTTTGTTTACATCTGTTGCTATGATGTAATTTCGGCTTCACTTAATTTTCTATTAGACGTTATTGGGAAGTAAAAACAAATAAAAGTGTTCATGAGACAGCTAAGTACCACAGGCAGAATTAACACAAAAAGATACGAAAATTGATCATATGTATAATAATTCATATTATTTAAAGTCATACGAGAAAAATGATAAATACCTGCAAATTGTAAGTGGCATCTTCCTGGTAAGTCGACATGTTCCCTTCTAAATATTAAAAAATAGAATTTCCTAGGAACTAAACAAGTCTCTTGTAATAGGTTAACAGCAATTGGACAGGTTTTGGGAATAACGAGTATTTCATCATTACTCTTAGGAACTACAGGAAAACGTAATTTAATAAGTACTTTGTCCCCACAACGTATTTACACATTCATAACCTTTGCTTATAACAGAAAATAGTTTCATATCCAAATGCTGTCTTGTGGCGCTGCGATATGGTTGCAGTTATAATAACAAATTCTGCAGGGCCATCCCTTATGAGTGAATACATTTTTAAAGTTTTAAAGGTTAAAATTAACCATTAAGGTGATATTAAAAGTAAAATTCGAACAAATGGTAACATTCATTGCATTAATTAAGAGATACAAATGTCCTCATTGCATGAGCTTGCGCACTGGTGTTGCACACAAATTAGTTTTTAAAACAATATCTTTCTTCTTTGCCAATAAATAATAATGATCGTATTATATTTTATGAATCTATAAAATATAAAGACATTAAATTATGACAAAATCATAGTATAAAAAAGTAACAGTAATATTTTCTTTTACTGTTGGGAGCCTTGATTATGACTTTGCATAGACTTCCTTTTGTGCTGCTGGTAAATAGGGAAAGAATTAGCTCAATGGCAGCACGCTAGACGAGCAAAGTGGTGATCCTGGTTTCGAGTCTGGTAGTGCTGCCCCCTGTTAGCTTAGCATTCATTAGAAATTAAGACTAATCCTGTAACCTTTTCATTTTTACCTTAGTGATAGTGAATAGCAATTCTGTGTGTGTAATATCGAAGTCTTATTCCAGGTTACAAGGGCTAAAAATATTATATTACTGCAGGTTGGTCACGGATAAGCGGACGTAAAACATTCATTCCTTGCATTTAAATTTATAGTACAGACAAATAATGGTCGCTTCTTAAATTTATTGACAATGTTGTACATTTCCTGTAGTCATGTATTCATAATCAACAAGTACAGAGATAAAACATATAACACCATATATCATTCACTAAACGGTACAAACTTTCGAATTAGCTCCCTATTAGACATTGAGTCCATAGATAAACTGAATTGGGTTTATGTTTACATTATAAATTGCTTGAGACAAAGAATTAATAATATTCAATTGGTTTGAGCATAAATTACTTAAGTTTCGTAAATGTACTATTGCAACATCAAGCAGTGAGCATAAGTGCAATTTTCTCTGGTTGTGTTAGAGGAGTCACATTATAGTATTTTTTTTTTTTTTTGTAGATAATAGCTTGTTATTGTATTCCCCACTCCCTACAACAAGCTGATAGCTTAAATGTATGTGACCTATTGTAATAAATATTATTACTTTCTCTTACTCCTTTACTAGGATTGTAATAGTGCCAAAGTTTCGATATCGAGCTTTTGCTGGAAATATGCGTTTTGAGGTACCCCGAGTAGAAAAAACTGGTTTTTGCCAAATTGTGTGTGTGTGTGTTTCTTTGTCATTTCATTATACATGGCGTATAATTTTTGGTCGTTTATCATTAGACACAGATTGTATTAGTTTTATTTGTAAGTGTGTAAAGTGAACTAATTTGTAGGTGTATAAGTGAATTGATGGTAAAGTGAATTAAGTGATAAATTCATCTAAATATTCTCCTTCTTCTCATAAATCAAAGAGAATAAAAGCAATCGAGAATATTTTGTGAAAAGGAGACAAGCGATTACGAGTATTTGATGATCATTTTTGCAGACGGAACCTTACCCAAAATGAATACGTACTAAGTGTTGCATTTACTTTATCTAAGGTTATTTATCTAAGGAGCAAACCACGCCTACCACAGTAAATAGATTATACATAAAAAAAAATCTGGTGTGAAACACTCACACAACTTTCTCTTACTCCAGTACTCAAAATTATAATTGACAAATTTTATAGTTAGTGTACCAAATTTAATGAAATTCGTCGAAAAGTGAAAACACTGTCCAGTAAAACTGTCCGGTTTACTAATTTCCTTGAAACTCGGAATTTGGGTCATATATTAATTTCTAGTTATTTCAATTTGGATGACAGAATTGTATAATCAACTGTGATAGCATTTTAAAGAAAAACATAACCCCCCTCCCCCAAAAGTCCCCTTAAATGAATTTATCAGGGGAAAAGTTTCAAATAAAAGTTGTAGCTCTTTATATGTATAGTTAACAACTCTGGTTTAAAGAAAATCGTTGGAGCCATTTTCGAGAAAATACCAGAAAACTGAAAATTATATTTCAGTAAAAACGCACTTCCGGTTATCTATTTTTTTTCAAACTCGGAATTTCAACAACATATTTAATTCTAATTAACATTATTTAGATGACAGAATTGTCTAATATACTGAAACAGCAGTTAAGATGAAAACCTAACCCCACCCCTCCCCCAGAAGTGCCCTTAAATGAATTTTCCTGGAGAAATGTTTCAAATAAAAGTTGTAGCTCTTTGTATGTGTAGTTGATATAGCAAGTTTAAAGAAAATCTTCGGAGCCATTTTTGAGAAAATTGCAAAAACGTAAAAAAAACAACTAGTAAAGTGGTACTTCCGGTTGAGGAATATTGACACATAACGCACCGTCAGATCCCATGGTGATACCTAAACGTAATATCAAGTTTGAACTTTCTACGATTTTTCGTTTTTGAGCTATGCTGTTCACATACATACACACACACAGACTCACACACAGACACACACACAGACACACACACACACAGACCATTCGCTAAAAACCACTTTTTTGGACTCAGGGGACCTCAAAACGGATATTTCCTGTGAAAACTCGATATCGAAAATTTGACATGATTACAATACTTCCTCTTACTAGGAGTAAGAGAAAGTAATAAATTAATGGTATATAACTGCTTGCTGCATTTACTTACTGCCTATATATATAATGATAATAATATACAAAAGTACATAACAATTATAACATAAATTATAATAAAATACCAGAAAAAGGACACATAATCTCATGGTCCACAAACTGTCAGTTTGGAAAGAAAGGATCTGTAAAAATGAATTTATGTACAGAGTGAAAATTCAGAAATGTAAAGTTCATTACTCAAAACAAATGGATCTATTTTTCACAAAGTTTGAGTGACTAACTTTTATTTTATAATTAGGAATCTCAAGTAAAACTGCCAATGTTCATATTCCTCGAGAAAATATACTCAGTAACAGCTGAATTTTTATATATCAGCTCTCCAAAAGAAGCATTATCAGGCGTTCAGGCGGAAACATCTGATGTGGAGCGTTTGTGAAAGCTTGTATTAACAGTATAAAGTGTCATTTATAGTCTGACCAAATGCAATATGAAGTAAAATTAGGCACAAAGATCAATATATACAAGAGGCAAATTTGATAATGCTATCATAAAATAAAGTCGAACTTCTGTTTGGTCATTCTGTAATGTTCATTACAAGTACTTGAATATAAGTCTCTCTGAAACAATTGATGATAAAAAGATTATTGTGGTGGTGGTTGGTTCCGCAGAGCTGGAAAGCATCAGAGACATTTTACGTGGTAGCTTGCTTCATTTTGTGGTCATCGACCGGTTTCGAGCGTTCGCCCATCTTCAGCATGCGTTTTTCAGACAGTGTGACAACACAGACTTGCACAGAGCAAATTCAGTTTTACACACTGACTGGTGTGTTTAACTGTATTTAAAACTAAACTCTTAAATTAGGTCAAGGAGTATGGTCAGCTGGGTGGGAAAACACCTGTTTGGGTTGTTAAAGGGAAAATTTTCCTTACAATGGAAACAAGACGTGGGGGTCTAATTTTTAAACTCTAATGTTGGAGCGAGATTTACTTTACTATTAACTAGTCAAAATAAAATATAAAATAAATTAAAAATTAAATTAAATAACGATTTAAACTAACGTAATTTAAAATTAAGCGATTTTTTATAATTATGCATTCCAATCAATATTTCACTTTTCACACATCTATATACGGCAACCACGCACGCATGTATACCTAAATATGTTTTTTTTTTATAATTAAGTGTTTTATATATTATGCATTCCACTCAATATTTCACACAATATGCATTCACACAACATTCATATATGCCATCCACAAACAAGAATTGCAGACAATCTACAAAATAGCTGAGAACAATGGGTACAATGCGAACATTGTTAATAAACTGCTCAAAGACAAACCACACCACCAAAATTGGACTGACAAAAAAACAGCAGACAAATTCGCCACATTCATATATATTGGAAGCCACACGTACAAACTCACAATTTTTTTCAAGAAACTGGGCATTAAGACATCCTTCCGAACAAACAACAAATTAGGTAACAAATTCCGTACTCTCACCGAGTTCACTGACGTGTATGGCAGCAGTGAGGTTCACGAGTTGAAATGCCCGGACTTTTTTTATTTTTAATTTTTGTTATTTATTTGCAGCCTGTGCCCCTATTGATAACAGGCTTTAGTAAATCAATACAATCAAGGTTTTATACAATTAAAATACATTAACATATATTTACATATAACAAATTTTGGTAAATACTCAACATTTTATAATTAATTATAAAATGATTATTACAGTCTCTTAAGTAAGTACTGACATTAAATAAATCAATTATGAAATGGAATTTGAAAACAAAATAGAAGTACAAGAATTTTAAACAAATTTTAGTACTTACATGGTCAGATATAACAAAGTACTGCTCTTTTAATATTAAGTCATTATTTGTTCATAGTTCGTAAGTTCAAAGAATTGATAAAATTACAAATTTGATCAGTATAGTCAGTGAGCAACTCGCGTTCAGTAAGTGGCCAACCTCTTCCTTGCATTACCACGAAGCGAATTAACTTCGATCGTGGCTGGTCAAAAAGTGGACAATCGAACAGTATATGATGCCGAGATTGTGGAACCTGAAACTCGCAAAGGCAATTAGGAATTTCAGTAATGTGAAATCGGTGTAGGTAAAGCTTGTTTTTACCATGACCTGTCAATACTATCGTCAACTTATAAGAATGAAACAATTTCATTGACCCTTTGGCGGAGTCATTAGCAAAGGGGCGGATGGAGGAACGGGCGGACAGAAAGGCGGGGATTCCCGTGGGTGCGTCTCGTGGCGGAAGCGGCACCGGTTTGCTCCACAGGCCTCAAGGCCGCTTCGGCCGTGCTTAGTATGAGGTTTGACAGAGAGGGGCTACATGTAGCCTTGCTGCAGGAGCCGTGAAATGTATACTAATTGAGACAAATGAAATTTATAATCATCATTATTGAATACGTATTACAAATTTTGAAATAGTTTTAATGAAGTATTAGAACATGCTACATTTTCGTGTAGAACTCGACCATAAATTACTTTCTTCAGTAAGAGTTTTCATTAGTAATTTACAAATACTTGTATGGACAGCCCTTCCCGTTGCGGACAGATCATGCTTCATTGACTTGCGTCTTAAATTTCAAGAACCCGGAAGCACAAGTAGTTCGCTGGATAGAGAGATTGCAGGAACACCAATTCAAGATCATACACCACCGGAAGGGAAGACTCCATGGCAATGCTGACGCTCTTTCAAGAGCAATTGCAAGCACTGTAGCAAGACAGAAGTGAAGGAGCAGGGACAATACAAAAGAACTACTGTCTTACCACTAGAAGAATGGAGACCTGAAGTGATAAGGGAAGAAAAACTTAACGATGAGGACATCGGACCAGTGCTCAAGTTTAAAGAAGATGGGTCAAGACCGGACTGGAAAGACATTGCGCACCTAGCATGTGAAATGCTACTGCGCACTATGGGATTCGCTCACCGTTAAAGATGGCGTACTGCTGAGGATCTGGGAAAGCGCAGATGGCAAAGACAAAAGGAATCAGGTAATTCTACCTGCATCGAAGAGGGAAGAAGTGTTAACGGAAGTGCACGGAGGCATTACTGGCGGCCATTTCGGAGTAAAGAAGGCATTGGAAAAATTGAGGCAGCGGTTCTATTGAGTAGGTTACCACTAGGATGTTGAAGATTAGTGCCGGCGATGCACGGATTTGTGTAGCGAGCAAAAGATCCAGAAGTAGAACCCGTGGCATCAACCGTGGTATTCCTGGCATCAGGAAGACGAGGACAACGGAGCTTCACCCTCAGTCTGACGGCATGGTGGAACGATTTATCAAGGCTCTAGGAAGCCATTTAAGGATGTTGGTGAATGAACGCCAGCATAACTTGGACGAACACATACCTTTAATAATGATGGCGAACCGTTCGGCTGCCCATGAGACCACGGCCCGGATACCTGCCAGCGTTGTACTGGGAGGAGAGCTTCAGCTACCTAGTGACCATTTATCTGGTATCCCGAAGAAGGAGAAACGGACGTGGAAAACTTTGCAGAAGAGTTTCTCCGCAGATTGAGGACCATCCATGGTAAGGTGCACGACAAAATGGTGTTAGAAAGTGACCGCAAAAAAACACGGAACAATCTACGGGTGGTCATCGGAAGGACTCTCCAGGAAGGCGAGAAAGTATGGCTGCATAGCTGGTCCAGAAGTAGAGAAGGTCCCCAATGCTTCAAAACGATTAGGAGGGACCTTACACAATCATCTCTAGACTAAACGACCTGGTGTACCGAATTCAACCAACGCATAGATCCAAAGTAAAGGTCGTACATTGGGACCGGTTACTGCCTTACGTCACCAGCGATGTTTCTGTTCGGGGCGAACAGACCTGAAAGGGGAGCAGCGTAACGCAGCCAGAGATGCCATCTAGGAGAAGAAATAAGAACCACAAGTTCTTTTAGTGGCCGCTAGGAAGCGCTGGCGGAAGGATTGAGAAGATTCTCTACCCGTATAACTAGTGGGAGCGCAGAGAGTTTCTAGTTACAAACGAAGTGTGCGTTTGTGGAAAGTGTATAAAAAGCGAACATTTGTGGTTTAAACTGTGAAGTAATTATTATTAAGTGTTGTATTTTGTAATTTATTGTGTATTTAATTTGTGTTTTCTTTATTGAAGTTAAGAGTATTTAATCTATACGAACCCACTTAAAAGTAGTTGCATTCGCTAGTTTAAAGGGAAAAAGTTACAATAATTATCTATCACTTCTTCTTAGATATTATCTAGCATTGCGGATCTAACCACGAATTCAAACATTTTCAGTTCTCACTTGTCCTGTTGCATTCATATATTGAAGTTGCATTCATATATTGAAATCTGATGTACGTAAATAGCACTTCTTATTCTGTTGAAGTGAATATTACTTTATCTGAAACGTGGTTTAAGCCGCATGTGAATTACATTTATAGAGAATTTAACACATACACACATGATAGGGCAGACGGCAAAGCCGGAACTGCGGTATTAATTAAGAATAATATTACATATAAAGTTCTAGATAATATATACATAGTGGCGGGCTTATTCAACGTCGGGCTTGAATTAAAGATCCACGATAATCAAACAATTAACCTAGTCTCTATATACAACTCAAATCAACATAATATCAATAAAAATGAATGGAATAGATTTTTTAACAGTTTACCTAGACCTTTAATGGTACTGGGCGATTTTAATTGTCATCTTGTGGCGTTTGGTTCAGACTGGACAGGCAGCGGAGGAAGGAGCTTACTAGAGTCCGTAAACGACTCTAATTTAATATTCCTTGTGATGGGACGACTACGTTTGTGAACAGATGGACTCAATCTCGTAATTCGGCTAATGATGTTTCCTTTTTACCGAACACCATAGCTACTGATTTTGAATGGCAAGTAATAACTGACCCAAAGGGTTCAGACCACTTACCCATTATTATATCGGCCAACAAATATTATATAATATTATTATATGACGGTAAAAAAAATATTCCACACATTAATTTTCGTAAATGGAATATTAATAAGGCTGATTGGAATGCTTTCCAAGATTATATGCTGAGCAATACAGAGTGTAACGATGATGTTATTACTGACTATAATAATTTTATAAATAAGATTAATAAATGGTGTACATATTCTATACCGACATATAGTAATAATAATAATTATAAACATAAATACTGCAATCGATGCTTATGATTCGGTCATTCTTCCAATTTTGGCAAATAAGCTATCCCAATAGACCTTTCCGTAAAATGCATAAATATTATAATGAAATTAATATCGGATCGCACTATTTATTTAAAAGTGAATGACAAATTGGCTAGGCCCAGGACCGCCAAATTTGGCCTTCCTCAGGGGGGTATTGTGTCCCCTCTCTTGTACATGTTATATGCGGCCGATTTAGAGTCTATAATTTCGGATAAAGTAAAAATAATACAGTACGCGGATGATATTTGTTTATATGACACTGACTCGGATATTAGTGAATGCCAGAGTAATGCTTTTAAAAAAATACACACATGGTGTTGTGAGAATGGTTTGGAGATCTCCGTGGAGAAATCCGTCTGTTGCTTGTTCACTCGCAAAAGGCGATCTAGTATTCCGAATCGAGTGCAACTCGGAGATGAATTTTTTCCAATTAAAGATAATGTTAAGTTCCTGGGTATGATAATGGATACTAAATTGGGTTGGACACATCACATTAAGAATATGATAGGAAAGTTGGAAAAATCAATAAACATATTGCGAATGGTAACACACTATTCATGGGGGGGGGGCCGATCGCAATATAGCACTTATCTTTTATAGATCCTTTATTAGATCAATTATTGACTACGGTTGCATATGTATGGACAAGCGAACAGAACTATATTGCATTCTCTAGATGTTATTCACAATAGATGCATTAGAATATGCTTGGGCCTCCTGAACTCAACACCGATTAACGCTCTCTTGAATGAAGCCTGTGAAATGCCTTTAAAATATAGGAGAGAAGTTTTATCTCAAAGATTTCTTCTCAGAATCATGGCATATAGTCCAGAAATTTACTCCCTAATAAGCAACCTGAGTGTTCAGGATCTGACATGTAAATATTGAGAAAAGAAAGTATCTCCCTCTTCTCTGTCAATCGTTCACAAAATTATCCAAATATTACGAAATTGTTAAAATTGCTAAAAAGCTCGACTGTTTCTCGGTTCAGTACACCCACAATGTTCTAATTCTCCTTTACAATAAGTATTACGGTAATGATAATTTCTATGTAGATGAATCGCTCAGACTGTTAATTAGAACAAATTGGCCTGCAGCTAGAGTCGTTTATACGGATGGGTCTAAAATTAATGGAAAAAGCGGATGTAGCCATATATGATTCGCAAAATAATACTGAAAAAATGTTTAGATTACCAAATATAGTTAGCATTTACACTTGCGAGACGATGGCTATATTAATGGCTCTTAAATACCTAAACTCTATGTGTATAGAAGACGCAGTTATTTTAACGGACAGTCAAAGTGCCATTTCAGCGCTTCAATATCTGAAAATCTCCGCTAAAACCAATTACAATTTATTACAAATAATTGAATTGTTAAATACAATGAAAAATGAGGGACTATTAGGTTGAACTATTAGGCTGATGTGTATAAAAGCCCACGTGGGAATTGAAGGGAATCAAAGGGTAGACTTTCTAGCAAAGCGAGCCACGGAGGTAGGTGAGCCCCTAGACATGAAAGTACCATTCACAGATTTATATAGTCACGTTAAATTTTCCGTCCTTAATGAGTGGCAAAGTGAATATAGTGGTGAAAGTAAAGGACTGTTCTATAAAAGCATTAACCCGTTAGTAGGGAAGGAACCGTGGTATGCAAAAGCTGGTATTCAAAAAAATATAGTACGCATTATAAGTCGCTTACGGACAAACCATGGTATATGTAAAGAATACCTACACAAAATTAATATAGAGAGCTCACCTAATTGCCCACAATGCCAGGTGGTTGAAAGTCTGGAACATATTTTTATGATTTGCGCAACGTATGAAGCGGAGATAAGGTAAGATGTTAGAGAAATTATACAAGGAGTTGGCAAACCCTTTTAATTACAAATGTATTGTATCGAAGTCGGACGAGATAATTGTAGAAGTATATAGTATAGAATCGAAATTAATAAACAGAACGCAAGTATCTAGTTCTATAACTGCGTACTTGAGTAGTAAAAAAAAAACTTTAATTTAGGTCTAGGTTACTGTAGACTTAGGTATAAGGGGTGAGAGGAGTAGGTTTAGGAATATAGCTTTAAAAGTATGAGTGTGTGATTTTATTTGGGTGCCTGTATTTATGTGGATGATTATATTTAATGGCGTAGATATGTTAGGATGAATGTTAGTTGTAGTCTTAGGCATAACGGGGTGTGAGGAATATCGAGTACTCCACCCCACTTAGTTCATGTATATAGTACGAAGTGAGAAACATTCATATGAATGTGTGTATTTATTAGCGTGGATGAGTTGGAGTGAATGTTTTGTAATGGAGGAGCAGCAGTTTATTAGAGGATGGCGGAACGACTCTAGCTGTAGGCAGTGGGTGAAGTGATTCATCTATAAGTTCGGAAATGGCTATGGCCGAGAGAACTAATGCCTAAAAAAAAAAAAAAGTTGTACCGTTTCTATATGGTATATTCTTTTAGTAAAATTAAAATTATTCTCCAATTACATATTAGTTTCTTCTACTCATAAATTAAACGGAGTAAAAGTAATTTTAAATTTGAAAATGAAGCAAGCATTGACCAGTGTTATAATGTCATTTCCAGACGGAATCTTACCTCAAATGAAAAAGAACATAGTATTGTCAACTGTTTGAAGTTATTAAAGCAAAAGAGTAAACCCGTTTACAGTAAATAGGAGGTAAATAAAAAATAAGTTAATGGTATATAATTGCATTTACTGCCTATATAATGATTGTAATAAATGACAATTTACAAAAGAATACAACAATATAAATTATATTATTTATAATAAAATACAACAAAAAAAGGCAACATAAATCTCATGGTCCACATTGTAAAGAGATTTATCTAGGAAAGAATTATTTATAAAAATTCAGAACGATATATTTTTATTACAGAACGAAATATGCAGAATATAAAAATTATTAATAAAAAACCTTCTCTCAAAACGTATTCATCCATTTTCACATACTTTAGGCACAGTAAATTTAATGTAAAATTATGGAGAATATAAAGTATACATAATTATTGATTTCCCAAGTAATATAAGATTTGTCTTTACAATACATTTACTTTCAGCACATTACTCCTTCCTCTAACAGGAATCTCAAATGAAACTGCAAATGTTCAGCTTCCTCGGGAAAATAAATTCAGTAAAGTATTTACAGTTTAATCTTTTGATATCAGCTATCCTTAATGAGCATTATAAGATTTAAATCATCTGAAGAGGAGAGTTTTCGGAAGCTTAGGTTAACACTGTAAAGAATCACCTATACTTGGTTAAATAAAATAAGAAGAAAAATTGGCCACTAAGGTGAACATTTAGAAGAGGGTAGTTTGATAGTGTCATCTTAAAATAAATTCGACCTAACTGATCATTCTGACTTTACATGAATGTTCATTACAAGCAATCAGAAGCTGAATTGAAACAAGTCTGAAACAATTGATAATAAATGCTTTTATTATTATTACCAAGTTGTCAAATTTTATAGAACTTTAAATTTCTCTTCAGAAGACAGCAGTAATAATAATAATAGGTCTTTAGATATACATAAAAGATAAAAGTTACAAAACAGAAAAGCGACAGACAAAACTCATTGTTGACACACCGACTGAGGGGTTGCCTATACAAAATATTTAATTAATATTAAATCGTGTATCTTACAAACATCTGATTATTTAGTTAATAATTTTCAAGCTAAAGAAAACGAGAAACAAAAAAAAAGTAAAAAAAAAAATGAAATTAATAAAACAAAAATATAAATTCAACTTCAAGAAAGAAAACAGATTATAAAAATAAACACAATACAACTAACTTCTGATATACAATAAAAGAGAATAACCATAAAGTAAATCTTAGAGTATTATAACAAACAAAGATTGTATTTAAGTAATAGAGTAAAACTACTTGCACACAAACACTGTATTTTAAATACAATAAAAAATTTTGTAACATTAAATTTAATAATAACTAAAAATAATATTTTAATAAAAATAATGTTGAATAATAAAAATAATTAAGTAGTCATGAGCCTGGCTGTTTTCATTTCAAATAAAATGATTAAAAAAAAAAGAGTGAGGAAATGTCCAAATATTTAATAATTAAATTCTTGTATCAACTCGTATCTATAGCGCCAGGCTTCTTTACAATATTGAACCAAATTATTCCAATATTTTTTATATAATATAAAAATTCTATTTCTGTTAAATAAGGAGTGGCGAACACGAAATTCCCTTAGGATAGGGCATGCTGCTATAAAATGACACACACTTCCTCGCTATTTAAATTACACACAGATCATAGTTTAATTTCGTTTTTAAGTTATATCTATTAAGATAATATAGGAGCTCCACTCTGACCTTAATAGCCCAACTACGAGTGTTACAATTTAAATGATTATTGTTATCTAAATTTATTTTATGATTTAATTTTTTATAAAGGACGTGCCTTTGACTATTCACTGATAACATTTCATATCTATCAATGAAGTTATTATTAGTAGGGTCTAGAAATGTATTAATTTTTAATTTATTGTTTATAAAATCACTTAAGGAAATATTATATGTGCAGCATAATTTATTCCATTCTTTATAAAACAAAAATTTCTTTGAACTAATTTCTGTTAAAAACTTGCGTAAGGGAATCTCTCTGCCGGAAGTGAAGAACATCTTTGTACATATTTCAGATGTAATTTAATAGTATACAGGAATGTTGGTAGCACATCTGTCTCTATATAAACAAAATCTAGCGTATTAATCGGCAAATTAAAAATTTTAGTAATAGCTCTACGTCACTGTACCATGCGCACCCCCAGACCTGTGGACCTTAGCAAACAATAGCCCTACTTACTGCATTGCAAACCTGTAGTCTTGAGGAAAATGGTACGATTTTAGTACGTTTTTATTTAATATTATCCGATCTCGAGTGGGCCATGTCCCGGCACTGCAGCCAACAGAGGCTTATTGTGCCACTTATTTTAATATTAAGTTGCTGAATAAATTCAGCGCATATTTTGCCTGGGAGACTCTCTCTTTAAAATGTTTTTCCAGACAGATCCCATGTTAACGTAATTCCCAAATACCTGTAAGAGTTCACCACCTCTATTTTTTCTTAGTAGTACCATCAAGTTTGATTACTAGCCGGCCTGCCACATTTTTAAAAATCATTACTTTAGATTTGTTTAAATTAATCTCCATATTCCACTGCAGACAGTAATTATGAAGGGAATTTATCATCTGTTGCAGCGCTGTTTTCCGTGGCTAACAAAACTAGGCCATCAGCATAGGCCAACATTTTAAACACGTATTCCTAACTTGCACACCACCCTCCCAAATAATTTTAAATATTTATGAAAAAATAAAAAAAAAGGAGGGGGCTCAACAGACACCCCTGTTTATGCCCATAGTGGTCTCAAAGAAATCCGTCAAACCATGATTACACCATACAGCGGCTTTTGTACCTCAGACTTCTCAAGATGCTTATAACCTTGCTAGAAATACCTATTTCTGTCAACTTGTAAAACAGGGCATGCCGGTCCACCCGATCGAAGGCTGCAATTAGATCTATCAAGAAGGCAAAAACTTTGCTCCTTTTCCTACTCAACCTGATTTTAATTGTACTCATTAAATTCATGATATTATCAATAGTGGAGTAGGATTTTCTAAACCCAACTTGACATTCCCCTAAGACATTATTATCGCAAGCCCAGTTTGTCAGTCTGTTCAGAAGAAGGAACTTAAATAGTTTCCCAATCGTATTGCCAAATGAAATTCCTCTATAATTATTTACTTCTTTTGCGCTGCCTCTTTTATATAAGGGAAAAATAATTAAGCTTTTGAACGATTCCGGCACGGTTCCGCAATGAAACATCTTATCAAAAACAGTAAGTATTTTTTGTAAGTACCTATCCGGACTATTTTAAAATATTCGTAAGTTATACAGTCTAAACCGGTTTTTAGAAGTTTGAATAACTTTGATAACTCTGACAATTGAAAGGGTGGATCAAATAGTTCGTTCTTAGTATACGGCTCTGCATACTTAACTCTGGCGGTAATCAGCAGTGGATTTAGCAATTGTTTAAAATGCTGAAACCAGACGGCTGACGTTATATCTTTATCACCTTGAAAACTACTAGCTTTAAGTGTACGCACCGAACTCCAGAATGCTTTTGAATCAGAGACCCATTTAAATTTAGTAATAGTATTTTCAAAAAATTCTTTCGTTTTTTGTTCTCAAAGTTTTTTATACACCCTGTTAACATATAAATATAACTTTTTAATGGTGACAGACTCACGTTTTCCTAAACATTTTTAACAAATTGAATAATCTAGTACGCAGGTCACACTGTCTCTGTCAAACCACATTTGTTTAATAATGAAATTTTTATTTGTAAAATTTAGTAATTTATATTTTCCCCCAAATTCTAAAAGTAGGCCCGTTAATTATTCTAGGTTATCATGGGGATTATCTGTTTTAAATGACATAATTTTTAGCTTTTGTATTTTGCCCCTGACAAAATACTGTTGTATTTTGGGGCTTCCATTTTAATTTAGGTCACAAGGGTGTAACATCAATGGATGTTGTCTGGGAGGTAAGACATTTAATAGTAACAGGAAAATGATCTGAAAACGGTACAGGCACTATTTCAAAATGTAGTACATAATAAAGTATAGCCACCATAACAATACACAAATCAATTACAGATGAACCATGCCCACTTAGTATGTAAATTCCTCTAATGAGTCTCCCGAAATCCGACCGTTTAATATAATCAAATTAAAATATGCCAAAATAGTAAGCAGGAGACGGCCATTTGTATTTACCAGAGGGTCCTTAGAGTTTCTACATTCCTGAACATGCTGCGAACTAGACAACAGGTACTTGGGAATTACTTGCAAACTGCCCATCCTACAATTGAAATCCTCAATTAAGGTAAATTTGAGAATTTATTAAAAATATATTAATAATATTTATATTAAAAATAAAACATGAAAACTGTCAATAACATTATATGGTGTCTCAAAATATTCATACGACTTATTAGAAATAAGGGACACAGGAACAATATATAATTATAATTAACCTCAATTACATCATAGTTAAGAAGGGTTTTAAGTTTCATAATATTTCTGTTCCAAAGCAGCTCTTTAACACCAATAACATACCGTTCACTAGCTCTACTGACTTTATATAACATTCATTAAACCGTTCTTTAAAAATTAAAATAAATTTTTCTTCTACTATAAAAGTTTCAAACAAACAAAATATTCGTATTTATGTAAATAAGGAAGAAAATCTTTATTATATAATTCATTTTTTCAGAACTAATATGTTATACGTAACAACACTAAAATTATCACCTGGCTTATTATTATCTGACGCATTTCTATTATTTCTTCCATGATGATGAGGACTCATTGCAGGGACGAATATGATCGCTAGTAGCACTAGGCAGTTCAAGCTGTGATGGAGAACCTTTCTTTATTCGTTTCCTTTTATTCATATTAACTTCTCATCAGACGCTGCCTCTTTTTCCTCTTCATCACACTCTCCTTTACCCACTTCTCTTGACGGATAATCAATATTAATAAGATCAGCATAGAAGTAAAATTTCTTCTCATCATACAATTTCGTCCCGATTCCTTAGGCCGTGCACGTATTTTCAACAGTTCTTTGTGTTGTGTTTGGGTTTCTTTATCCATATCTTTAGCTAAAAATATTTTGCTCCCCTTTAACCTGGTGGCATTTCTAAGCAACTCCCTATTTTGTATATTTGAAACTAAAGACACCACTACTGGCACTGCCTTATTAATCTGATTACTTACTCTTCTCTCATAACTCAAGTCACACTTGACTGTTTGGACGGCCAGAACTTTACTGCATAAATCTAAAATACTACTTCCCAACATCTCCAAATTTTCACCATTTGTTTCATCTAAACCAAACACAGTTAAATTATTCGTTCTCCGGACATATTCAATAATTCTCTGTTGCTTGGCAATACAATTTTCAGCTCCGAGTTTTCTTGTTTTAAATCTCCGTACATCTTTTCACTCTCTACCAAAAATGTAGAGATATTTAAATTACTAAACTCATTTTTTATTAACACTTCAACCTCCCTCTTTATAACTACTTCTATTTCCGTTTTCATTTCGTTTTTAAATTTTTCAAAGAGCTTAATTAACTCTTTCCGTACACATCATAAACTACGAAAGCGGTAATAATATCAGCCCAGACCTTATAGTAGCAATAGAATGAGATCTATGCATCTAACTATACTGACCTTGAGAGTACTCTCACTGATCTGATACAGTTCGCCTATTTCAGTTCAGAACTAATGCAATTATAAAGATGCCTTTATCCTTCTATTTTTAACTTTTAACATAAAAAGTTAACGATATTGTCCAAATAATATATTCAAATTGGAAACTCACTCATTCACTAATTAATGTTACAATACGAATGAAGTTTCTCACTCAAAAAATAGGGAAAAATACTTTAACACAGAGCTTGAACTACGTGTCCTCTCTACCACATCTAATAGATAACAGTCATCACATTTAATACATTTACATGGCTATCACCTAAGTGTGTTCGTACATGTATTCTCAATTGTGGTAATGTAATACACCTATATTAACAAACCTTTTGGAAAATATGTTCGCATAAGTGATGTCCAATTTGCAGACAGGGCATACAAAAAATCGCATGCTCTACACTTTTATGGGTTCTCGCCAGAATGTATTCGTATATGTACCTTAAGCTTAGCACATTGTGTACTACTGTAATCGCATTCACTACACTTATAGGGCTTCTCGCCTGAATGTGTTCGAATATGTAATTTCAGGTTACCCATTTGTGCACAACTGTATTCGCATTCACTACACTTATAAGGCTTCTCGCCTGAATGTGTTCGCATATGTACTTTAAGTTTATAACTTTGTGCACAACTGTAATCGCATTCACTACACTTATAAGGCTTCTCGCCTGAATGTGTTCGAATATGTGATCTCAGATTACCAATCTGTGCACAACTGTATACGCATTCACTACACTTATAAGGCTTCTCGCCTGAATGTGTTCGCAAATGTAGTTTAAGTGATCCGGTATTTGTACATCGATAATCGCATTCACTACATTTATATGGCTTCTCGCCTGAATGAGTTCGCATATGTACTTTCAGTTTATCGCTTTGTATACAACTGTAATAGCATTCACTACATTTATATGGCTTCTCGCCTGAATGTGCTCGCATATGTATTCTTAGATTATCAACTCGTGTACAACTGTAATCACATTCACTACACTTATATGGCTTCTCGCCTGAATGTGTTCGCATATGTCTTATAAGTTTATCACTTTGTGCACAACTGTAATTGCATTCACTACATTTATACGGCTTCTCGCCCGAATGTCTTCCCATATGTGATTTCAGATTACCAATCTGTGCACAACTGTATTCGCATTCACTACACTTATAAGGCTTCTCGCCTGAATGTGTTCGAATATGTGATTTCAGATTACCAATATGTGCACAACTGTATTCGCATTCACTACACTTATAAGGCTTCTCGCCTGAATGTGTTCGAATATGTGATTTCAGATTACCAATCTGTGCACAACTGTATTCGCATTCACTACACTTATAAGGCTTCCCGTCTGAATGTGTTCGCTTATGTACCTTAAGTTTATCACATTTTGTAGAACTGTAATCGCATTCACTGCAGTTATAAAGCTTCTCGCCAGAATGTGTTCGCATATGTACTTTAAGTTTAGCACGTTCTGTGCCCCTGTAATTGCATTCACTACATTGATATGGCTCCTCGCCTGAATGTGTTCGCGTATGTCTTTTTAGATGACCAATTTGTGTACAACTGTAATTGCATTCACTACATTTATATGGCTTCTCACCTGAATGTGTTCGCATATGTAGTTTAAGTAATCCGCTATTTGTACATCGATAATCGCATTCACTACACTTATAAGGCTTCTCGCCTGAATGTGTTCGCATATGTCTTTTAAGTTTATCACTTTGTGTACAACTGTAATTGCATTCACTACATTTGTATGGCTTCTCCCCCGAATGTCTTCCCATATGTGCTTTTAGATGACCAAACTGTGTACAACTGTAATCGCATTCACTACACTTATAAGGCTTCTCGCCTGAATGTGTTCGCAAATGTAGTTTAAGTGATCCGATATTTGTACATCGATAATCGCATTCACTACATTTATATGGCTTCTCTCCTGAATGTGTTCGCAAATGTAGTTTAAATTTATTACTTTGTGTACAACTGTAATTGCATTCACTACATTTATATGGCTTCTCGCCCGAATGTCTTCCCATATGTGCTTTTAGATGACCAAATAGTATACAACTGTAATCACATTCACGGCATTTATATGGCTTCTCGCCTGAATGTGTTCTAATATGTGATTTCAGATTACCAATCTGTGCACAACTGTATTCGCATTCACTACACTTATAAGGCTTCTCCCCTGAATGTGTTCGAATATGTGATTTCAGATTACCAATCTGTGCACAACTGTATTCGCATTCAATACACTTATAAGGCTTCTCGCCTGAATGTGTTCGCAATATGTGACTTTCAGTTTATAATTTGTGCACAACTGTAATTCGCATTCACTACACTTATAAGGCTTCTCGCCTGAATGTGTTCGCATATGTACTTTAAGTTTGGCACGTTCTGTGACCCTGTAATTGCATTCACTACATTGATATGGCTTCTCGCCTGAATGTGTTCGCATATGTCTTTTTAGATGACCAATTTGTTTACAACTGTAATTGCATTCACTACATTTATATGGCTTCTCACCTGAATGTGTTCGCATATGCAGTTTAAGTAATCCTCCATTTGTACATCGATAATCGCATTCACTACATTTATATGGCTTCTCGACTGAATGGGTTTCCATATTTACTTTAAATTTAGAACTTTGTGTACAACTGCAAATGCATTCACTACATTTATATGGTTTATCACCTGATGTTTTTGTTGGATATGCACTTAAATATAATAACGACGTACAACTGTAACCAGATTCATCTTGTTCGTCTGTGCTTGCTGCAGCGTGTAGTTCTAACTTCTCTTCCCCTTTGACTTCGGAGAAAAAATTTTCATTTTTGTGCTCATCTTGCAATTTTACCGACACTGTTTGTGAATTTAAAGACACAATTTTGCCTGGGCATTGCTGGATCTGGAAAAATTATATTACTGTGAGTCTAGATTGACATTTTCACTTATGTAGGATTTTTATTCATTACAATATGGAAATAACATTCCTACCTACGACTAATTCATATTACAATACAACGATGACCTAGATATTTGTTATATAACAGTATCATAGATTGTTATATTACAATGTCCTAGATGTTATTATGTTACATTATAACAATATCCTTGAAATTTATTTGCTTTCAGCACTTGCCAACTATTGAGTCTTTGACAATCCGAGATATCTACTCTTGGGTTGAAGTCTATCCTACTACTTTTTCTTAAATTTTCTCGTTCAAATAAATGTTTTATCTCAATTGTGTGTGGGTGTATGTGTTTTAACAAGACATCTCAATACATAAGAATCGCAGAAATTTCAAACTTGGCTTTCCGTTTATTTACCACCATCGCATTTGACCCAGACTTGGTGGACCGCTTGGGATTTCCACCGCAAATGACAGCGAGGTTTCAGGCAAAATCATCAACTAAATGTGCGGCATTTCTGGATGTTTTTTGCGATTTTCTCGAAAACGATTCAAATGATATTGTTTACTATGTACACATATAAAATCACTTGTAACACTTATTTAAATCTCATATATAAAAAAAATTGTATTTGGATCGTTATTCTGAGGAATATGAAATTTGAGTGTGTCTGTTCAATATTAGGCACTCTCTTAAAAGTATCTGCCTGATAGTTCACACTTGCCTTCACTGTATATTTTTGTTAGGGCAATCGAGCAAATTTTGAAATTAAAAAAATTGTAATTTTATAATATATAATTGTACTAAGAGGAGTAAGATAAACTCGACTGATTGTGACTCACTAGATATTCTACTTAAGATAAATGAAATATATAATCATCATTGAATATGTATTACAAATGTTGAAATAGTTTCAATGAAGTATAACACCATGCTACATTTCCGTGCAAAGCTCGACCATATATTACTCTCTCCTATTTCCACTAAGAGTTTTCATGAAAACTCTGATATGAAGAATAATCTTGTGCTCATGCGAACAAAATATTTTTAAAAAAGAAAGGATTTACTATTATCAGGGGCCCAAATTTCATAAAATACTGCAAGTTTCTGGAAAAAAAAATTCTAACGGTTTTATTTAAATTACGATAAATAATCGTCTACTATTTCAAGTTTCTTTATGAGAAAAAATTATTTACCAGAAGCTTCTGTGGAAACAGCAACTTTCCGCTATCCTCTCAGGTATGACTTCAGAAAAATTTATTTATTTTTCATTACTTATTTAAACGTAAATTAGAAACGACTCTAGAATTTCGGATGAAAATCGGTTAACCGGAGGATTTATTTATTTTTAATCTTGTCAGGAACTGCAAAAACTTTTATCTATCAAACTTGGAATAATATCTGAAAAATGGAGGTTCTGCCAACTATTGATGTTAACCATTTTTTTAAATTGTCGTTCTCTTCTAGAATGTGATATAATCACTCGAATGGGGTGGGTACCACAGCTATATACATTTTTTCCCCTTGTAGGCAAAAGTATTGTGATCGTGCCAGATTTTTGTAATTGAGATTTTACAGAAAATATTTGTTTTGGGGTCCCTGAAAATCGGAAAAACGATTTTACACAATAGGTTATTGAGTTTTTCGGAACCATCTCGGAAACGGTTTCAACGTTTCACTTTAAATTTAGAATGCTTGCTGCACGTATCAGATAGAAAGTCTGGAAAGGTGAAAAAACTGGAAAAATTCTGGTTGGTAGATATTGATCAAAATCTTCGTGCTGGATGCGATTGTTGTAACATCCACAGTCACCACTCATTATAACCATTTCACGAGACTTGAAAACATGTATTTCTGGTGAAACCATAATAAGGAAAATTTGAAACATAATAAAAATTAAATTGCGAAAAAAATTATGAACTGGAAGCAAAAATCCTAACTTAAGTGTCTAACATCAAATTCTTTATATTTACATCTGTTAGTAAGATGTAATTTCGGCTTCACTTAATTTCCTATCAGACGCTATTGGGAAGTAAATACAAATAAAAGTGTTCTTGAGGCAGCTAAGTACCACAGGCAGAATTGAGAGAAAAAAACAAATGGAAATTGATCATTATGTATAATAATATGTATTATTTTTTAAAGTTCTTCGAGATAAATGATAAATATTTCTGAATTGTATGTGACATCTTCCTGGTAATTCGACATTTTTCTTCTGAATATTAAAAAATTAGAATTTCCTGGATACTAAACAAGTCTATTGTAATAGGCAAAGCGCAACTGGACAGGTTTTGGCACAACGTATTTACATTCATAACCTATGCTTATAACAGAAAATAGTTTCTAATCCAAATGTTGTCATGTGGCGCTGCGATGTGGTCGCAGTTATAATAACTGCGTGCACTCTCTTATCTGTGAATAAAATGTGCAGATATTAGAAGTAAAATTCGAACAAATACTAAAATTCATTGTCTTAATTAGGAGGTGCATGCGTCCGCTTTGCAGGAGCATACACAGGTGGTGTTCCACACAAATTAGTTTTTAGAACTTATATCTTTCTCATTTTGTCAATAAATAATAATGATCGATAAATATGTTATTATATTTTATGAAACAATAAAATATAGACATTACATTATGATAAAACCATAGTATATAAAATAACAGTAATATTTTCTTTTACTATTGGAGGCTTTGATTATGTTTTTGCATAGGCCGCCTTTTAAGCTAGAGGTAAAAGGGAAAGATCTAGCTTAGTGGTAGCACGCTGGACGAGAAAAGCGGAGGTACCGGATTCGAGTAAGCAGTGCTGCCTTCAGATTTTCTCTTCCAGGAGCTTGCGTGGCTCACCATTCCATGATGGACCAGAAAACGGATATTTTTGGTAAAAATTTGATTTCGACAATTTGGCACGATTACAATACTTCCTCTTACTAGGGGTAAAAGAAAGTAATTAGTACAATTCAATGAAATACATACAGTATAAATTACTAGGGTAAGAGAAAGTAAAAATTAACAGTTTTACTTACACATAACTTATTAAAAAGGGAACAAAAATGAAGAATAATAAATATAATAAAACATGTTTGGAAAAAGAGAGAAAAATAGCTGCGCAAAAAGCGGAAATATAAGATTTTATCATAAAATAGCCGAAGTTATACTCATTAAAGGAAAAAAACAGGTAATTGGAAAATGAAGTAGTGCCAAAAAAAGCGATCGAATCTTAAGGCAGGTTGGAATTCAAATTACCAACAGTATTCACTATATAATCTGCCAATTATACAATGTGCAATTAGTCATATATTTATACACAATTAAGTTTTAATTTTAAACTTTTTGTTATAAAAAAAGAATCTGGTGTGAAACACCCACACAACTTTCTCTTACTCCAGTTCTCAAAATTATAATTACAAATTTTATAGCTTGTGTAACAACTGAAAAAACCGTTCAATAAAAGCGCACTTCCGGTTAACTAATTTTCGTGAAACTCGACATTTTGGCCATCTATTGATTTCTAATTAATTTTGTTTTGATAGTAGAATTGTACATTGCACATTATAGAAAAACATAACCCAACCCTCCCCTAAAAGTGCCCTTAATAAAATTTTCTCAGAGAATTGTTTTAAATAAAAGTCATAGATCTTTCTATGGTTATTATTATTAGTCGGGTGCCTAATGGCAAGATTAGTTTCAAGAAAATTGTGGGAGTCATTTTTGGGAAAAACGCAAAAAAGTAAAAAAAAAAAACAACAAGTAATGTGATACATCCGGTAGAGGAATTTTGACAGATAAACTAGAGTCAGATCCCACGCTGATACCTCAACGGAATATCAAGTTTGAACTTTCTACGGTTTTTCATTAATGACCTATGCTGTTCAAATACACACGCACAACACACACACATACAGAACATTTGTTAAAAACCACTTTTCTTGGACTCAGGGGACCTCGAAAGGGATATTTCTGTTGAAAACCCCATATCGAAAATTTTACAATACTTCCTCTTACTAGGAGTAAGAGATAGTAACAAGAAAAAAACATAAATCTCATGGTCCAGAAACTTTAAAGTGATTTCTCTAGGAAAGAAATTATTTATAAAAATTCAGACCGATACACTACAGAATGAAATATGCTGAAATGGAAAATTATTAATAAGAGCTTCTCTAAAAACGTACTCATCCATTTTCACATGGTTTAGACCACAGTAAATTTAACGTAACATTATGGACACTACAAAGTAGACATAATAAATTATTGATTTTCCAAGTAATATAAGAGTTGCCTTTACAATACATCTACTTTCAGCACATTACTCCTTTCTCTGACATGAATCTCAAATGAAACTGCCGAAGTTCAGCTTTCATCGGCAAAATAAATTTTGTAAAGTATTTACAGCTTAATCTTTCTATGTCAGCTATCCTTAATAAGCATTATGAGGCGTTAATGAGATTTAAATCAACTGAAGTGGAGAGTTATTGGAAGGTTATGTTAACATTGTAAAGAATCACTTATACTCTGGTCAAATACAATAAGAACTAAAATTCACTAAGGTGAATTTTTAGAAGAGGGAAGGTTGATGGTGACATCATAAAGTAAAGTCGACCTAACAGTTTGATGATTCTGATGTTACATGAATGTTCAGTGCAAGCAATCAGTAGTTGAATTAAATTCTGTCTCTAACAATTGCTAATAAATGCTTTTATTATTATTACCATGTTTTCTATTTTTAAATAACTTTTAATTTCTCATCACCCGAAAGCAATAATCACATTTACTATATTTACATGGCTCCTCGCCTGAATGGGTTCGCCGTATGTAATTTAAGTCTTCCGGTTGTTATACAACGAGAATCACATTCACTACATTTATATGGCATCACGCCTGAATGTGTTCGCATATTTACTTTAAATTTAGAACCTTCTGTACAACTGTAAATACATTCACTACATTCATTTGGCTTATCACCTGATTTTGTTTATCACCTGATTCTGATGAATTTAATACAAGAGATGAAGATTCAAATAAAAAACTTAGGAAAGAAAAATGAAGGATCGGAGTCCCAAAAAATAGCAAACAATAGTTCTGGTTGGTTGGTAATGTCTTTCTAACAATCACACATTCAAAATTAAACTAAAATTTTGTATATGTGTTTTATAATTTAAAAACGGCTTTACTTATAATAACTCTTGGAAGAAACGGTAGGTGTCCCAAAGTAAGTATGTTCAAAAGTGTTTAAAATTAAATATGCAATTCGTCGAAAGATCATTTGTAAAATTATTTCACTTATTATATTATTTATACTATTTTATATCGTAAAAACCATAAAGCCTTTTTGAAAATAGCATTTCCATTTTTCTTTGTTACTGTGGTTTACACTATGAGAGTCTTTACTACGAATGATTGATAATTTTTATTTGAAATTTTCTGTAAACTTCTTTTATTCTAATCTACAATATATTTTGATTATTTCCTGTTATTTTATTTTTATTATTCTATATAAAAATGTTTTCCACTTACACATATAAGATCATTTCTTTCGTAATTCTTATTTATTTTTTATACTTTATTATTATTACTGCTTTTTATAACTATTTTGGAACATATTAATTCTTCTTCCTTAAATTAACTATTGCCATTATTTTGCCCAACTCTGTTCGAATAGGACATAAATTCCTGAAAGCAAATAAACGTTAATTATTATTAAAAACTGAAGATTAAAACAAAACAAAATTAAAATTAATCATGTAACTAAATTTCGAGACTCAATGCAATAAGTTAAATAGTGCAACCAAACAAATTTTCATGGCTTGGTTTATCTTATATAACTATTTTTGGGATAGTTAATAATATATTTAAAATTATACAATTCTCAGTTTATTTGGGTTGTAATGTTAATTTCGTTTTCATTCCATATATATTTTTCTAATTGTAATGCAATGTAATTATATATTATATACTTATTCAAACTTTTAATGTGTGAAACTATGTAAAATAGCAACAATGTACAATGTTGCCTGCTCTTGAGAATGGCGTATGTATCGCCGAAACATCGAGCTAAAAAACCGAAATAAAAAATTATTATTGAAGCCTAAACTAAACACCTGGTTTTTTATTTGCAACTAGCAAGAAATACAAATCACATCTAATTAATAAAAGTGTTCGAGACAGCTCAGAAGCGCAGGTAAAATTTATAGAAAAACCATACGAGAACTGATCATATATTTAAACTTCCACGAGAAAAATGATAAATACCTGTGAACTGTGGTTTATATATTCCAGAGAAATCTACATTTTTCCCACTTAGAGATTCAAACTCAGAATTTCCTTGGTCCTAAAAAGTCTATTGCAATAGGTTAACACAATTGGGCAGGTTTTGGCGAATGTAACGTTATTGACATTGTATTACGCATAATTCACACACATCCATCGTCACACAACCTAACATTCATAACCTTTGCTTATAACACAAAATAGCCACTTATCGAAACTTGTTATGCAGCGCTTCATGTGGTCGCAGTTGTAAGTAACGAAATCTGTAGGTCCCTCCCTAACGAGCGAACAAAATATACAAATATTATAAGTAAAAGCGGAATAAATATTAATGTTTATTTCCAGAATATGAGGTTCTGGCAGCTGGTGAAGTTGCAAGTTAGTTTTAAAAGTTTCCATATTTCTTATTTCCCGTATAAAAAATAATAATGAATGTATAATATGTGCGGGTATGGTAAGTGGTTATAAGCATGGGATTATAAAATGGGAGGTCCCCAGTTCGAGTCCCGCGTAAAACTAACTTCTAATTTTATATTAGTTCAAAACATGGTAATAATAAAATATGAGCTTCCGCCTCCGCCCATGCCACATTTGTTAGCTGGAAGTTAAGTCCGCCTGCAAAACCAGGCATTACTTAGCTTTTTTTTTCTTATAGAGGATAATTGACTTCAACTTAATGGTTATTTTCACGTACCACACTTGTTGATTGAAAGTGTTGATCGACAATCACCCAATCTGTTTGTGAAAGAAATATCAAAATGAAATCAACTCTCTTCATGAATTGATAGCCTTACGCAGACAGTGGATAAAAATCCGAAACCGGCCACTACCAAAACAATGAGGCATGCTATGAAGGATGGAATGGATGTGAAAAGGAGAGAGAGAATGAGAAATACATTAGACGATATGCTGAACACTGTATAATGAAAAGAACACACAAACTGCCAGGACTGTACAGTTAAATATAAGTTAGGTAGCAGGAGAATAATAAAGAGACTGACTGGCTGAGGTTGCTGACTGGATGGCTGTACTGTTGCAAAACTGTTCTGCTGTCACTCCATTTATATGACTCCAACCCTCCCGTCTTAGACTGTCTAGGTGGGGTGTGTCTAACATTTTATTCATTTAATGTCTGCTTCTTCGCTCTTCGGATCCTATGAATCTTTAATTATTCAATGTGAGAACGGTGAGAAATAGCGAGAATAAATTTTAGTCTATGAGGTTAGAATTAACTAGATGTTATGCTGAACACTCTATAATGAACAGAACACACAAACTGCAAGGACTTCACAGTTAAATGGAATTTAGGTTGCGAGAGAACACTAAAGATACCGATTGGCTGAGTAGGTAGATTGGTGACTGCATGTACTGTTGTAAAACTGCCCTAAACTGTTCTGCTGTTGCTCTATTTGTAGAAATTGAACTCTCCCTTCCTAGTCTGGCCAAGGTGGGGAGTAATTAACCTTTGATTCATTTAATGTGTACTTCGCCGCTCTTCGGATCGTATGAATATTTAATGATTCGGATCCCATTACAAGGATAAATCATAGATATTATACAGCATTGCGGGGCCAACTACATTTTCAATAATAATAGTTACAAAAATAGTAAACGACTGTTCAGGTGACGAACTGTCCTGCGAGCAGTTTTTGACAACAATTGTCCTGGAACCAGTAATCGGATGATTTGGTTACATCCAAGTTTGGCTGGTACGGACTCCCGTCGCTACATACAATAACTTGTTTAAAATATGACATTATAAAAGAGTCATGCATCTATTCATAAGAACCCATATTAATACAGGAGCAATTGATTTAATTATCCATAAAGGCGAGTAGCAAAAACGAATGCTTGCAGAAGGATACCACAAATTTTGCTTACAAAAACAGATACCAATTTTATAACCTTAAATAATAAAGTGTTTTTGTATTTTAAACCAAGATTACAATTTCAATACATACTACTTTAAATATAAATATGTGGGACCGATGTATCCAAGTGTACCTATGTCGTCATAAGACTTAGCCATCAGCGAACTCAAGTTTGTCTAAAGACAAACACTAAAGCCCAAATAAATTAAAAAATATGCTAAAATAAAAAATTAAAATATGCTACTTTTATTTAAAGAAAATAGTTAAGTATATTAACACTAAAATGTAGAAGGTTATCTCTGTTTAAAATAAAGCATCTAGTACAAAATGTATGTATTTTTTATTAATGTTTTGTTTTTTTAAGCAAAGTAATATACTTTTATAAGTTAGTTTTGCAATAAAACTCAAAAGATTATATTCAGTTATGTAAGAGATGAATGTACGTATTTAAATATTGTGTTGATTTCATGTATTAAACTGAACGATATTTATGTTTAGAAATAATCTTTGATATTTAAAATAAATAAATAAAAGTAAAAAAAAAAATTAAAAAATGTACAAAAAGTTCACTACTAGCAATTTACTTTTTTTCTGTTTACTGTAGTTGTCACTTCGGGTTATATTATAAATACCATTTTTCGTTTCTACTATAGAATAAAATGCTTGTTAAAATTTTGTTTCAGGCAACTTAGATCATTCAAAGAGATCCAATTGTGACACCAAGGATTTACATAATTCAAGAACTCAAGGATTTATATATATATATATATATATATGTACAAATATGTAAAATAGGTGCAACAGCTGTTAAGTTATATTTTGTTCATAATAAAATAATAAGTAAAATGTTTAATTCATTCACACAAAATGCCCATTTTTGTATTATTATTTTTGTAATAAATAAATCTTTGGTATACGTGGGTGACGCAAAGGAAGGAAAGAAAGACCATTTTCCCCCTCTTAAAAGAAGCATATCATAGAGAATAAAAATTAAATAACATTAAACAATAATTTAGTGTTCTAATGTTGTTTAGAGAAATTAAATATGAATAGCTTCCCGCCTGAATGTGTTCGCATATGTTCCTTATGTTTACTACTTTGTGTACACTGTAATTGCATTCACTACACTTATAAGGCTACTCGTCTGAATGTGTTCTCATATGTAGTCTAAGTCCTGCGTTTGTTGTACATAGGTAATCGCATTCCCTACACTTATAAGGCTTCTCGCCTGAATGAGTCCGCATATGTACTTTAAGTCTATCGGATTCCAGACCCGGTTCCAATGACCTCGCTGATGTGTATTAATAAAAATTAAAAATTATAGCTAGTTTAAATTAATTAATATTGTTTAATTCCTTATTTGTATTAATACCTGTGCATCATGTTCTTTGAAGAAACTTACAATATTTGTAAGTTGTGATAAGAATTTCAGAAGAAGTTGCATTATTTTGATTAATAACAAAGGAAGATATTTAGTATAAGTTCATTATAATTCTTAACCGTTGAACTGATTCTAAGGTTATGCAATTTTTGCCACAGTAGGGAGTGATTAATAGATCGAACGTTCTTCTGAAGTCCACAAAAATGGTGAAATCCTTAAGTCATTTTAATTTACGCTGGATGTTAAAAATTGAAATTGGAGATCAAATGCTATCTCTGCACTCTCTAAAGCAAAGCTGCTCCTTAGGTATTAAGAGCTACGACTTTCCACCTGCTTCAGCAGCCTGTAATATATATCGTTAGCAAACAATTCATCAGTAGTTATACAGGTTACAGGGCAAAAGTGTGATGCCCTGTCATTAAGGGGATCGGAGGGATGTCCATTTTTAAAAATCAAACAATATACTTAATTTTCCCACTTGCTGACGGCACATGTTCGCTAGTCTAGATAATTTTAAACAGATTTAACAAGAGATGCGTTCATTCCCCCCGTCAGTGGCTTTAAGCATCCATTAGAAATTAAGTCTAACCCTGTAGCCTTTTCATTTTTACACTCAGAGATAGAGAATATGAGTGCAATATCGAAGTCTTATTCCAGGTTACAAGGGCTAAAAATATTATATTACTGCAGGTTGTTCACGGATAAGCGGACGTAAAACATGCATCCCTTGCATTTGAATTTATAGGACAGACAAAGAATGGTCGCTTCTTAAATTTATTGACAATGTTGTACATTTCCTGTTGTCATGTATTCATAATCAACAGTACACAGATAAAACATATAACACCATATATCATTCACTGAGAAGCTGCAAACTTTCGAATTAGCTCCCTATTAGACACTGAGTCCATAGATAAATTGAATTGGGTTTATGTTTACATTGTAAATTGCTTGAGGCAAAGAATTAATATTTAATTGGTTTGAGCATAAATTGCTTAAGTTTCGTAAATGTACTATTGCAACATCAAGCAGTGAGCATAAGTGTAATATTCTCTGGTTGTGTTAGAGGAGTCATAATAATAGGATTTTTTTTTGTATATAATAGCTTGTTATTGTATTCCCCACTTCCTACAACAAGCTGATAGCTTAAATGTATGTGATCCTAATAAATAAAAAATATTTTTTAATTTTTATTTCGATATTTATTCATGTTTTCTGAGCCCATGTATAAGTTTTTTATGTGCATGTTTTTTTTGTCTTTCACTTTATATGGTGAATTTATGGTTGTTCTTCATTGGATAGAGATTGTATTAGTTTTGTATGTAAGAGTATAAAGTGAAATAATTATGCAGATGTGTCAGTGAATGAATGGTAGAGTGAATTAAGTGATAATATAAACTAATTTAGTTTCATGGTCTCAATCTATATAAATAATATAAGAATGTAAGCAATCAAAACTATTTTGAAAAGGAAGCAGGCAATGAGCAGTATTTCAATGATCATTTACATACCGATCCTGTAAAACGGACTTATTATTGTCAGTTGCTTGTTATTTATCTAAGAGTAAACCCAGTTTACAATAAATAGGATGCAAGTAAAAAATATAAATACATGGATGATAATAATGACAGTAATTTACATAAATATCCATCAACTATAATATAAATTAATATAAAAATACACAAATCATGTTCCAAAAACTGTCAAGAGATCTATGTATAAAAGAAATTATCTATACAAATTTAGACCTATACATCTTTATTACAGACTGAAAAAAGCAGGGCGGACCTTTTGGGATTTCCACCGCAACTAACAGGAAGGTTTCTGGCCAAATCCATCAACTGGATGTGCGACTTTCCTAAATGTACTTTGCGATTATCTCGAAAACGGTTCCAATGATATTATATAAACTGCGGATATATATAATATTTTTTCGGGTATAAATATTTTCAGTGAAGTATAAGAACGTGCTATATTTCGGTGCAAAGCTCGACCATATATTTCTGTCTCCTATTTCCAGTAAGAGTTTTCATGAGAAATACTACTTTGAGGGCCTCTGATATGAAGAATAATCTTGTGTCATAAAAACAAAAGATCTCAAAAAGAAAAGGTTTTGCAAATATTAGGAGCACAAATTTCATAAAATATCGCAAGTTTCAGGAAAAAAAATTCTAACGCTTTTAATTAATTTAGTGTAGATCGTCTATTATTTCAAGTTTCTTTCCAACAATTAATTATTTTTTGGGAGCTTCTGGAAAAACAGCAGCTTTCAGCTATCCTCTAAGGTAAGAGACCAGAAAAATTTGTTTTTCATTACTTATTTTAACTTAGAACTTTAAATTAGAAACAATTCTAGAATTCCAAATTTGATGAAAATCGGTTAAAAGAGAAGTTATTTATTTTTCATTTTGTTGGAAACGGCCAAAACATTTATCTATCAAACATGGAATAATATCTGCACAGATATAAATATATATTACTTTTATTTGGTACACTTTCCCGGAAAAGTGGAGGTTCTGACAACTGTTGATGTTAACGATTATTAGAATTTGTTAAATTGTCGCTCTCTTCTAGTATGTGGAATAGTCACTCGAAGGAGGTAGGTACCACCGCTATATACATTTTCTCCCCCAGTAGGCAAAAGTATTATGATCGTCCAAGATTTTTGGAATAGAAATTTTACAGAAAATCATTGTTTTTGGGTCCCCGAAAATCGGTGAACTGGAAATACGATTTACACAACAGGTATTTGAGTTTTACAGAACCATCTTGTATACGGTTTCAACGATTCACTTCAATTTCAGTGCTGCATGTATAAGATAGAAAATCTGGAAAGGTGACAAAACTGAAAAATTCAGGTTGGTGGATATTGATGAAATCCTTCGTGCTGGATTTTGTATCTCACTAGTCACTGTAACCATTTCAGGAGACTTGAAAACATGTATTTCTGGTGAA
>JAAEAF010000435.1:0-46536 GCA_011037195.1 Triatoma infestans
CTTTCCTGATAAATTCTGTTTACTTAGCAATGGCGACCGACCTTAATGATTTATCCCATTATCTATTTCAATGTCCCGCGTTCTAAACGCAAAGAAATAAATATCCAATTACATTTTTTAAGGAAGCTGTTTCGCTTGATGGGAACTTTGTAAATTACTTTTAAAGTATAGACTTGAAGAAAATTAATGCTTTGTTCAAATATGTTGTGAAGAAGTCTTTTAAAAAAGTCATTCATCAGAATGAAAAGAAAACATATGTTACAGTTTATCTTCTATCTGTATAAAAATTCAGCATCCGTATGTTTGTGGCCGCAAAAGTCGAAAAGTAGTCGATGGATTGACTTGAAATTTTTACACAACGTTACATTTCTATATACTTTTTATTCCTAAGTTCCTACGGATACTGGAAATTCCGAGCGTTTCGTGAGTTTGGCAGAAATAGATAGAAGCAGACGTGTTACGATCGTGGCGCCTCTCTGCCGAAGATATTCTGCACAGAATACCTCAAGAAATGCAATCATGGCTTACAGTGAAGCAACAATCTTCATTGAGGTTCTTTGTCTTGCAATATGTGGCAAGTTGAGGGCACTATTGAGAGTAACAGTACCGAATAAGATCGATCAATGCAACATTCGAGAGAGAACTGCTCAGAGAGCAATCATACATCAGAAATGGCTTACAGCTATTCGTCCAAGAAAATACACTGAAACTCTTTTAAGAACAGAAGATAGCATTTGATACCATCGTACAATCTGTGACCAACCAATCCGGAGGATTTACTTTTTGGACGCTCCGCGTAGAACTGGAAAAACGTTCTTAATTTCCTTAATCCTGGCTAAAATCCGTTCAAATGGCCACTTGCTTCTTCAGGTAATGCTACTATGTTGACGGAAGGAGGTAGAACAGTGCATTTAGCTCTTAAAAACATTTTTTCTTTCTTTCCTTTCAGTCCACAGCAACGCAAAGTAGGGTATTATAGTTGTAGTCAAAGTATATATTTGAGTCAACTATTTGTATTTGTATGATCTGATATGTTCGGTAAATCGTTCCTTGATTTTTCTGCCCCATGTAAATGTTGGTCACAGTCTGGGCATTTCAACTCGTAAACCCCACTGCTGTCATACACATGAGTGAACTCGGTACGAGTGCGGATTTTGTTGCCTAATTTGTTGATTGTTCGGAAGGATGTCTTAATGCCCAGTTTCTTGAAAAAATTTGTGAGTTTGTACGTGTGGCTTCCTATATATGTGAATGTGGCGAATTTGTCTGCTGTTTCTTTGTCAGTCCTATTTCGGTGGTGTGGTTCGTTTTTGAGGAGTTCATTAAAGGTATTCTCAGCTATTTTGTCTGATTCTAGATTGTCTGCAATTCTTGTGTAGGTACGCCGGTGTGAGGAGTGTGTATTTAAGTCTGTTCGTCAGATGTCTAAGTGCAGCTAGCTTGTGTTGGGCAGGGTGGTTGGAATTGTGCGATATGATAGCATCTGATGTAGTTGGTTTTCTGTGTATTTCGTATTCCAGTTTATTGTGAATTATTTGTCTAAGAAGTTGAGAGTGTTGTTCGTTTCTTTTTCGTACGAGAATTTTATTTGCTGGTTTATGTTGTGAAGGTAATGTACTATTTTGTCTGTGTCTATGTCGTTTTCCAATATGAGGAAGGAATCGTCCACGTATCGTGCATAAAATGTTACACCGAACTCCGCTTTCAGTTTTGGTACGTAAGTTTCTTCCATGTTTTGTATAAATATTTCCGATAGGATAGCCGATGTGGAGTGCCCCATTCCCAGTCTGTCAGAAGCGAGGTAGAACTTGTTGTTAAATCTAAAGTAGTTTTGTGTCGTCGTGGTTTTTACTAAGTTGGTGAGTTGGTGAACGAATTGCGTGGATACTTCTGGTTTCAGCTTTCGTTTCATTATGTCCAGTTGTGCCCTTGAATGGTTTGGAGGTGTATAGGTTGGTAATATCGAGGGATAAGAAACGGGAATTTGGGATGAGTCTTATATTCTCTGATACACACTTTGTGTGCATTTATTTTTATATATTTTATTTTGACTAGTTAATTGTAAAGTAAATCTCCCCCCAACAACAGAGTTTAAAAATTCGATCCCAATGTGTTGTTTCCATTGTAAGGAAAATGTGCCCCTTAACACGTGGAACCGTTCATGCTACTCACACACATTTTCTAAAAACCATTTTTTTGTATTCAGAGGATCTCAAAACGTTTATTTCCATTGAAAACTCGATAACGAAAATTCGACACGATTAACATACTTCCTCAATAATAACAGTAAAAGGAAGTGAAAATATTAAAACATGCAACTACTCAGAATGTATTTTAATTCAAGCCAAATATTTCCCTTTCTGTAAAACGTGCTCCTTTGGTATAAACTCAAATCCACTGTAACTGGAATTGGTTTTGTTCTTGTATTCACGTATTGCCATTAGATATTGGAATATATAGAGTTGAACAATGTTACTATATTAACTAGTAACCTAAAAGTAATGGTTGCTTCCACTGTTTGTCACTTTTGTTTATTCACTAATACTTTTGATTTGATAAATGTCACATTATAACGCATTTGCAGAAAAATATTGTTTTTTTTCTAATCCTTCAATATTGTTTATTAATGATTTCTTCACTAACGTAATTGAACCCTTACTGGCTGGTCCTCTACTTTTCTCTTTTGTTACGAAGATGTATATACGTAATAATCCTTTGAAAAGCTTCTGCAAAAGTCTGAAGTGATGCAGGAAAGGAAGATGATGGGATTATTAAACCTAAGAATGAGACGAATTATGGTGAGTTCCAAGGGCCGGAGAAATCTGTTATTCTAAGAACCGAGTTATATTCAGAATAAGAGGACACAGCTTTCTTGGAAAGATGGCTATGTATTTTTTTACTTTCTCTTACTCCTAATAAGAGGAAGTATTGTAATCGTGTAAAATTTTCGATATCGAGTTTTTAACGGAAATATCCGTTTTGAGATCTCCTAAATCCAAAAAAGTGGTTTTTACCAAATGGTCCGTGTGTATGTATATGAACAGCACAACTTAAAAAAGGAAAACCGTAGAAAGTTGAAACTTAATATTCCGTTTAGGTATCTTCATGGGATCTGACAGTGCGTTATCTGTCAACATTCCTCAACCGGAAATACCACTTTACTAGTGTTTTTTTTACGTTTTCAAAAAAATGGCTCCGACGATTTTCTATAAATTTGTTGTATCAACTACACATACATGTGGGGGTGTGGGATTACAAGCGGTGGAGGGGGTGGAGTTAGGTTTTTATTTAAAGTGCTATTTCAGTTTATTAAACAATTTTACCATCTTAATAATGTTAATTAGAATTAAATATGTTGTTGAAGTTCCGAGTTTGAGAAAAATCGGATAACCTGAAGTGCGTTTATTTTATTACTTTAGTGAATGATTTTTTCACTTCTTCACGATTTTTTCAGAAATGGCTGTGACGATTTTCTTGAAACATCGTATATAAACTAAACATGCAAAGATCTACATCTTCTGTTTAAAACATTTCTCTGGAAAAATTCATTCAAGGGTACTTTTAGGGGAGGGTTGGGGTTAAATAAAGGGAGGGCCTCTAAATTGCTATCATAGTTGATTATACAGTTCTATCATCCAAACAAAATTAATTACAAATAAATAGATAACCAAAATTCCTAGTTTTAAGAAAATTAGTTAATCGGAAGTGCGCTTTTTCTGAACAGTTTTTCAATTTTCGACAAATTTCATTAACTTTGGTACACAAACTATAACATTTGTCAATTATAATTTTGAGAACATGTGTAAGAGAAAGTTGTGTGACTGTTTCACACCAGGTTTTTAGAGTTACAAAGTAAGACGTCGGCCCTTTTTTACGTGAAAGTTGTTGAATAATAAACTGAACATCAAAAGATGTGAAAGCAAACAATTTTATGGGGTCCTAGGGATTCTATCAATTAAGTTTAAATTGAAACTACCACTATAGGCATTGTTTGTTGATATAAGTTTGTTCTTATAAATACATTTCACTAAAAATCGCATTTCCGATTATCCGATTTATTTTATTTTTTATTAAACTCAGAATTTCAACAACACATTTAATTCTAATTAATATTATTTAGATCATAGAATTATATAGTAAATTGAAATAGCACTTTAGAGGGAAACCTAACCCAACCCCTCCTACAAAGATGCCCAAATGAATTTTTTCAGAGAAATGTTTTAAATATTGTATATTGTAAATGTTGTAGGTTTTTGTATGTTTAGTTGATATAACAAGTTTGAAGAAAATCGTGGGAGCCATTTTTGTATGCAAATCGCAAGAAATTTAAAAGAAAAAACATTCAGTAAAGTAGTACTTCCGGTTGAGGAATTTTGACAGATGAACTACAGTCGATGGTAACTAAACATATCAAGTTTGAACTTTCTATGGTTTTTGTTTTTCAGCTATGCTTCACATACATACACCAACACACATACACATCCACCATTTTTTAAAAACCACTTTTTTAAATTCAAGGGACCTCAAAAAAGGTGTATTTTTAGTAAAAACTCGATATCGATTACAGTACTTCCGCTTTACTAGGAGTAAGGGGAAGTAAAAATAAAAAAAAACATGCAAATACTTCGTCTGCTCAGCCCATGAGCCGCCATCACGATGAAGTGATGTTGCGGTAGTTTAATAGGATCGGATTCTATTAGCAGCAATCCATAGCGTCTTTGTATAGTATCTGTACATATAAATGCCTATTACTTATTTTAAAACAATTTTGCAGGGTTCTGGGATCCTATCAGTTAGGTTTAAATTAAACTGCCACCATAAGCATTTGTTGAGATAGGGCGCTGCCAGAATCTTAGTTTTGTCATATCTGTAACCCCTAACACCTTTATTATGGCCAGATCAACTAATCTACAATATTCAACACCTATATTTACTCTTATTTACATATATCGCCATTAATTTGTACTAACTATTTTTGCTTTATTTTTTTAATCTAAATATAAATTATGGAACCATATTTATTTCTATAAATACAAAAATGACCATTATCCAGAATTGTACATTTTGTTACAGACTTGGCATTTCCAGCGGGTCAGCTAATACTGCCCAGTCTTCTAGAGGGAACATAAATAACTTATCAAAAAAAAAAAAAACCTTTACGATGGCATCAGATGGCCGTGTAAGAAATCAAGGGGAAGAAAATGACCTTGACACAGACACAGGAAAGGAGAAAAGGAAAAATCACACTGCACCTGCATGTCCTGTCAGCTTGCCTTACAAATGTAGCGTGTGTAATTATAGTTGCGCAAAATCCGGAACATTAAAGGTACATATCCGTACACATTCTGGTGAGAAGCCATATAAATGTAGTGAGTGCAGTTTCAGTTGTAAAGCATCTGGAGGCTTGAAATCACATGTGCGAACACATTCAAGTGAGAAGCCATACAAATGCAATTACGTCAGTAAAACACCTGGAAGTTTAAAAGTACATTCGCGATCACATTCGGACGTAAAGCCATATAAATGCAGTGAATGCAATTTTAGATGCATGACATTCGGACTTTTAAAAGTACATATGCCAACACATACAAGTGAAAAGCCATACAAATGCAGTGACTGCAAATTCACTTGTTCACAATCTGGATATTTAGGAACGCATATGCTAATACATTCCGGGAAAAAGCCACATAAATGTACTGAATGCAATTTCAGTTGTAAAACAGCCGGCGAATTAAAACTACATATGCGAACACACTCAGGCGAGAAACCATACAAATGTTGTGAGTGCAATTATAGCACTAAAACATCCGGGCATTTAAAAGTTCATATGCGAACACATTCAGGCGAGAAGCCATACAAATGCAGTGAATGTAATTACAATTTTTCAATGTCTTCATCATTAGCAATACATATGCGAACACATTCAGGCGAGAAGCCATACAAATGCAGTGCATGTAATTACAGTTGTTCAAGGTCTTCATCATTAACAATACATATGCGAACACATTCAGGCGAGAAGCCATACAAATGCAATGAATGTAATTACAGTTGTTCAATGTCTTCATCATTAGCAATACATATGCGAACACATTCAGGCGAGAAGCCATACAAATGCAGTGAATGTAATTACAGTTGTTCAAGGTCTTCATCATTAACAATACATATGCGAACACATTCAGGCGAGAAGCCATACAAATGTAGTGAATGTAATTACAGTTGTTCAGTGTCTTCATCATTAGCATTACATATGCGAACACACTCAGGCGAGAAACCATACAAATGTAGTGAGTGCAATTATAGCGGTACAACACCCAGCGCTTTTAAAGTACATATGCGAACACATACAGGTGAAAAGCCATACAAATGCAATGAATGCAAATTCACTTGTTCACAGTCTGGAAATTTAGGATTGCATATGCTAATACATTCCCGGAAAAAGCCACATAAATGTACTGAATGCAATTTTAGTTGTAAAACAGCCGGCGAATTAAAAGTACATATGCGAACACACTCAGGCGAGAAACCATACAAATGCAGTGAATGTAATTACAGTTGTTCAGTGTCTTCATCATTAGCAATACATATGCGAACACACTCAGGCGAGACACCATACAAATGTTGTGAGTGCAATTATAGCACTAAAACATCCGGAAATTTAAAAGTTCATATGCGAACACATTCAGACGAAAAGCCATACAAATGTAGTGAATGCAGTCACAGTTGTAGTCTTTCTCGAAATATGAGAAAACCTATGGAAACCCATACAACTCAAAATAGCTGATGATAATATCCAATTAGTAATGTTGTATTTCTAATTCATTGATTTTGCCCGAAATCTTCCTGTCTGATGCGGTGGTAATATCTAAACTAGTTATGAGAGAAAGAACACTGACAAGTGGTCATAGACACCGTAATATCTAATGACTCTTTGCAGGCAAGCGTAAGAAATCACAACTTCCATAAGAGTTCCTAAAATCTATTTTAACTTTCTCAAGCGGAACTATTGCAATCGTGTTACGATTCTATATATTCTTTACTGTAGCGAAAGTAAGTGATACAAAATTCCGAACTCGTACGTAGATTACATTTAGAAATAATAGATTGCATAATTAATCAAATTAACTTTTGATTTTCGTTAAAAGCTTTTAAACACTAAAAAAAAAGAAAAAAATTGACGATATATTATTATTATTAATTTGTCCATTGTTTGCCAATTTTCTAATCATTTTATTTCCATGGTAACGGCTAAAAGTATGTGTCTCTTATAAATCAATGCAAATAACTTTCTTAAAATTAAATAATAAACAGTTTCTGATTTATTTTCTGTTACCTTATTTACTTATCTCAAGTGTTTGTATCTTTTTTCACTATATTATTGTTTATAGTTATAATATATGAGTTACTTATACATATACCTATGTTCATAGTTTTATGTATTTTACATGTTTAAATTTATGATGAATAATAATTTCATGTTTATTTTATTTCTTTCCTGATAAATTCTGTTTACTCAGCAATGGCGACCGACCTTAATGATTTATCCCATTATCCATTTCAGTCCCCCGCGTTCTTAACGCAAGAAATAAATATCTAAACATTGATTAAGGAAGATGTTTCGCTTGATGGGAACTTTGTGAATTACATTTAAAGTATAGACTTGAAGAAAATTAATGCTTTGTTCAAATATCTTGTGAAATCTTTAAAAAAAAAAGCAGAAATTCATCAGAATGAAAAGAAAACATATGTTAAAGTTTATACTTAATAAACATGTAAGTTAAATCTTATTTCAAACCTCATTTTAAATTTGACATGGAGGTTTATTGGTTTTCTAATTGAGCTGTGGACAGAATTTAAATATATATATCTTTTATTTTTCTTATATATTTCTTTTACACTTTTTGTTTTTCTTAGATATTGAAACATCGTCGTAAAAACGATTATTGATTTTTTTTCTATATGCTTCCTATATCGCCATAGAAAAAGTATATATTTTCTACTGCAATAAATAAAATAAAAACATTAATAGTTTGTACTTTATTTATTATTATTATTATTATATTTAAATATATTGAAAAGAGGTTTTATTTTATTATTTTGTATTTGTTTTAAAAATTATTCCAAATATTTTGCTTGCTCCATTGTGCACCAACTCACTTTATTTTATACCAAACAGATGTTTGAACAAATAAAAATTTTTATTATTATATTTCATATAAACTTTTTTAAATATATTTTATATAATTCTGGAATAAAAAAATATTACCAGATCCGCCACCTTAAATTGCTGGAAATGAGAAAGATGTAAATCCTTATTAACTTGTAGTTCGGTGCCTGAAATAACCAAATTTTCAAATAAGCAATAATGTTTCTTTATTAAATGAAGATGTGTATATAATGAAAAATTAGAGAGAGAAAATGATAATTTATTTTTTATATGGTTTATGTTGATATTCCCTCAATTACTATGCTTGACTTTAGATCTTCCTGTCTGATCAGTAATTACTTTAGCGAAAGATAGCATAGAAATAGATATGTATATCCGATACATATCCAAGCCCCCACTTTTAAATGTAATAAATTAACGACAAAAAAAAAATCTAGTATGAAAAACTCATACAACTTTCTCTTACTGCAGTTTATTTATTTGTTAATACGGACACAACCCAATATGTTAATGCAATAGTACTGTTTACAACAAACCTCATGTCTTAGATAGTTGTGAAATCCTGAGTTTGGAGAAAATCGGATGTTCGGAAGTGCGCTTTACTGAGAGTAGTTTTCGGTTTTCTGCTATTTTCTGTTCTAAAGGTTTTAAAGATTTTCTTCTAACTTGATATATCAACTACACATACAAAGAGCTACAACTTTCATCTGTCACATTTGTCTGGAAAAATTTATTTATAGGCCTTCTGGAGGGGGAGTATTGTTTTCAACAGAGGGCGGTTGGTTTTTGTTTATATTAGTTCGAATTATATAAGTTGTCAAAATTCCCAGTGTTTTTTATTTTGTTTATACGCATTGCCCAAAGAAATTGTGCCGGACATGGCCCGTTTTACACCCAAAGACGACGGCTAACAATTCACTTTCGGTAGTACAGTATTTGGATTCTGCTTCATTAAGCACATGTGAATGGGCCTTTCATCGCCATTAATATTTTAGCTTAAAATTGCGGAAATGCCTATATTATTGCATCCGTTGTAAGAATGAATTCATGCTCCTAATCTGGATAGGCTAGGACAAATGGAGATATTAAGATAGATTTGAGAGCTTGAAAAGCGTCTTGACGCTCTTGTGTCCACTGAAAATTTACACCTTTCTTTGTAAGGTGTGAGAGTGGCTTGGCAAGCTCAGAAAATTTGGTATAGAAACTTATTAAACCCAAAAAGGCTCTTACGACTTTTAATTTACGTGGTACCGGGTAGTCCTTAACCGCTTTTAATTTGCTTCGTCAGGACTTATTCCGTTAGAACTAATTACATAGCCCAGATATTTACAGCTGTCTTTAAAAAATTGACATTTACCCAAGTCTATACACAAGTTACAGGGTGGAGACGCTTCAGGACCTTTAATATTCATAATGGTGTTCGTCGAAAGTTTTCCCGTGGAAGATGATTATATCGTCAATGAAAGTGTGGCAGATATCACCAGTATATCCGGACATAATTTTGTCCATAAGGCGCTGTTAAGAGGTTGCAGCGTTCTTTAAACTAAAGGGAAATACCTTGAATTTATAGGTTTCGAAATTAGTGACAAAAGAAACTTTCTTTAGAAGCTTCGTCAAGGAGAATGCCGTGGAAGGCACTGCTGATATCTAAGTTGGTATAGAAATGTGTGGCATTCAGTGTGGATGGGATATACTGTATTTCCGGGAGCCGGTAAATTTCTTAAGCTGTGATGGCATTTAGTTTGCAAAGATAACCAGATACCTAGCTGTGTAATGTCTGTAACACCAACTTTTGTGTGGTCGGCCTGTTTTTTCTTAATAAGTATGACAGGGTGAGCCCAGTTGGATTTACTCTCCTCTATTATACCTCTGTTAAAGTAGTCTTATATGAGGGCTTGAGAATGGGTGCCTCAGAGTGGGCTATCTTATAGGGACGGCTGGACACAGGGGCATGATTTTTGTGTCAACGTGGTGAGTGTCCCCAGAAATGTTTTTCTGGCAATTCTTGGGTATGAAAGCGTCATGAAAAGGAGTGAGGGAATGTAGAACTTATTGTTGTTGTTGTTGGGAAGAGAGATGCGTTAATTTGTTGAGAAGTTCTTGTTGAAATAGAGAGATTGTGTTAGTGTCAGTTTGAGTGGCAGATTGTATTGCGTTTATGGTGTGAGTCTGTAAATCTGTTTCAAAATCGTAAATGATGGTGTGATTGGAAAATGTTTTTGAATAGTAATTTCGTGTGAAGTAGTGTTTATAAGGTTGATGGTGCAGTCGTTGTTAGCAATGTGTACGATAGAATTGGGCATGTAGAGACCCGTAGGTGTTTGAAGAATTGTGTTGTGTTTGAAAAATTTGTGTGTCGAGCGGAATTTTCGTATACAGTTATTATGTGTGTGCGAGGTGCGACTACATTTTTGTGGCGTAGATGCAGGATTTTTGGTAAGGGTAGCTGTTGAATTGAATTTATTTGGTGCGTTTGAGCACTATTTGAAAAGGGAATGTTGAATTTATTTAGTGTTAGTGTATGTGTGCGCAAATTAAGAATTGCCCTGTTTAATGTAAGGATATCTTGACCAAGTATTAATTGGAAATTGCCTTTTAATTGCGAAACTTTAAATTCACCAGATAAATTGGAATTTTCGATATTGTCCGCTTGCAAATGAAGGGACTTGGTTAGTCAGTGATTTTAAAGTAATGTTGGAATGCTGAAGATTCTTATTTCGGCAAAAACTGGAATCCACAGACTGTCACTAGCAGTGTCTTTAAGGGCACGAATAAATTTTTTGCCGATTCGTTAATTTACTAACAAATTGCCAGAAATCGCGGTCATAATATCAGCCGTTCGTGACAGTGGCTGTGGACTTCACCGTTTTTTGGCTGTATTTGGAAGCAATTACGAGCCGTAAGTCCAAATTTTGAACAATATGGCAAGTGGGCCTATTTTGGAGGTTATTTCCAATTTTGGTTGTTACTATTCTGATTATATTGGGGTCTACCTGAATAAGAGTTTCTTTTTTTTTTGCATAGGAGTTAAATCGTGAATTATTTGATTTATTAACTCCAGCATTATTATTACTATAATAATGATTATTATAGCGTTTATTACTACATACTCTATGATTAAAGTAGTTTTTAGGAGTATTGAAATTCTTACGAAATTTATTTGTGCAGTCCACGTCAAAATGTGGACGAGAACAGGGCCTATTTTTCACTACATTAAAAACTACGAGTGGTAGTTGGTTTTAATGGTAGTTTCGGACTTTTATTTCGATGCGGGCATTCTGTGTGGAAATGCATTTGTTGAAGTTTTCGAGGTGACTGCGAAAACTGTAGGGTTTGTTTCCGGAGCCTGTACTTCTTTTAGGGCATTGACATATGAAAGGGCTTCGTCTACTTTTTGTCACTTGCGCATTTTTGGGCCAAAAGTTTATTATTTAGGCAGAACCCCCAGTAAAGGATAATTGGAACCTCGTAGCAGGGAAGGAAGATTCGTTGGCATTCCGATAAGTGTAAAGGGTAGTGAGTATGGCTGTCGAAAGAGAAACCGTGATGTCAAGTTCTTAGAAGAAATCGGAACAAATGGACAGACAAAAAAAATATATTCCTCTAAGAAGATGACAAGGAAGACTTGGCAAAACGCTGAGGAAAAGCACGTTACCATAAGACCTTTAATCGAAGATCACAAGGTAGATGACATAAAGATAGAAGATACAAAAAGGAAGAGGATAAAAAAGAGAAGAAAATCGAAGCTTGCAGTGGCCCCGGCAGACCAAAGCTCCTGAAAACAGGTAAACCTGGAAGAACTCGGAAAGTCTATCAGGAAAGAATCCAGGAATAAACAAATTATGCGGAGTACAGCTTGAACTATGAAGTGCCGATCAAGCAAGCTCTATCAAGTACAGACGCCAACAAACGGTACGCCGCTATGAAGGAAGAGATAAGGAGTATACTGAAGAACGATACATGGACACTGACTGATCGTCCTCACGATGGTCACTCAGGTTATGGGAAGTCGGATGGTTCTTCGTAATAAATTCTAAGCTGACGGAAGCTTCGAAAGAATGAAGATAAGACTGGTAGCCCATGGATTTTTGCAGAGACCAAGAATTCACTTCAACCAAACCTTCGCCTCCATAGCGAGTCTCAGCAGGATCCGCATGGTTGGCGGCTCACCATAACATGTTCATGAAACAATTAGATATCACCGCTGCATACCTGCAGGGCAACCTGGAAGAGGCAATTTACATGGAAACCCCCATACATTCAGAACGAATACTAGAGATTTATCTGAGGATAGTCAGATTGGTATCAAGAAGAAGTCAATCGACATGCTAAAAAAATCAGAAGTGGGGATAAGTTGTGCTTGCTAAATAAATCGCTGTATGGCCTTAGACAAGCAGGAAACAAATTTCAACAGAGGGTTCTGACATCTGTAGGGCTGAATCGTCCCAGTGGGACCCCTGCCTTTACCAGATAAGAAATCAGAGAGATACAACTTTAATTATTGTTTACGTCGACGATATACTAATCGCTTCTAAAGATCGCAACATCATCAAAGAAATCAAAACCAAATTAAGGGAAACTTTGAGCTTAGAGACCTTGGAGATGTCAAGCATTGCTTGGGAATAGAATTTTCAAGGGAGGAGAATAAAATTGTCCTTCGTCAAAGAGAGTTTCGGAAGTACTTGAACGATTTGAAATGACAGATTGTCGGCCCGTGTCAAGTCCAATGAATTCACACTCAAAATTGATGAAGCCGTCGGGAGACTACACCGTAGAAGTCTTGGATGCCTTACCTTATAGGGAACTGGTAGGAGCGCTGACATATCTGTCGATTACTACCAGACCGGACATTAGCTTTGCCATAAGCTATCTAGGGCAGTTCAACAACTGTTACAATAGGACTCACTGGACTGCCGTGAAGAGAGTACTCCGCTACCTCAGAGGTACAGAATATGAATCAGTTTCATTAACATCATTGTTCTCGTTTCGTTATTTCCCATTATAAACTCAACGATTTCCACTTAACCCTCTTTCTGTCAGCTTTAAGAGTAGCTTCTTTCTCCTCACCCGGGAAGACTATGAAGAAAGCTAGTTTGCTATGGTTGCCATCTTTAATCCCTTGAGACAGGCTAGCAACCTGATCCGTTGTGCTCTTGTACTGTTGAAGCCTGCCATTGCCTGCTGTAAAAGCCTGACATTGTTCTCATTAGTAATGAATAGTTATTATTACACAGGTGTGTGATAAGTGAACAAGGGTGTACAATTATTTTACACACTTGTTGAATATTATTATTATTATTTTTTTTTTGTATTAAATTGATTCTTAATTTATATGAATATAAAAAAATCTGGTGTGGAACATTCACTGTCAGTGTGCCGAAATCCATCGGTGTTTTTATGGAAAAAATCGCGAAAACTGAAATAACTATTCAGTAAAAACGCACCTCTGGCTTATTAATTTTCTTGAAACTAGGAAGTTTGGCAATATATTTATTTCTAATTAATTTTGTTTAGATGGTAGAATTGAGTGATCATCTAAGGTAGCACTTTAAAGGAAAACATAGCCCCCCTCCACAGTAGTTCTCTTAACTGATTTAACCCAGGGAAATGTCTCAAATAAAACTTGTAGCTTTATATGCGTAGTTTTCACTTTTAGATTAAAGAAAAACGTTTGAGCCGTTTTAGAGAAAATAGAAGATAACTGAAATATATAATTTTCAGTAAAAAAGCACTTCGACGCTGTACTTCTATCCAACTTTTATAGAAGTTGGAATTAGGCTCCTGCGAGGGGTTCGGGGCCTTTAAAGTACCCTTCCCGTCACCAATCTGTTCACCAGTCTTTCCAAAGCTTTGCTTACTTGGCTAAATTGTTAACACGAAACAAGTGAATTCTAAATTGAATAGAATGTGTATAATATTACAAATAGTATGAGGATATTTAATTAGTTTAGAAGAATAATAATTTCTGTTACCAAAAATCTTTTTAGTGTTAATGCAGTAAAAAATAAAACATTTGGAATATGATGACGCTAAACGATATTAAGACATACAAAGGAGAGAATCAGTTGGAAGATAGTCTTAGGATTAAAGGAGCAGAAAATGATGTTGGCCCACATGTAGCAAAGAAGGAAAGAGAAAAACTCATGGTTCCATTAAATCCTGAAAGTTTACCATATAGATGTAGTGAATGTAATTACTGTTGTAAAAAACTCGGACGATTAAATTTAGATATGTGTTCGCATTCTGGCGAGAAGCCATATAAATGTAGTGAATGCAGTTTCACTTTTACACATTCTCAAACTTTGAAAGATCATGCACGAATACATTCAGGCGTTAAGCCTTATAAATGCAGTGAATGTGAATTTAGATATGATAGTCCTGAAATTTTAAAATTACACATGCAATCACATTCAATTGAGAAATCATGTAAATTAGTAAATACAAATAAATTATACCTGTTTAAAATATTTAAAAGTGTACTGGCAAGGTAAAAAGTTCACGGCGTCCTAGTGAAAATGTTTTTTTTAATTTTAAAAATGCAATTATTTCTTAGTGTACTCTCTCTCTTTAGTTCAATATACTTTGCCCAACGTTCCTCGAGTAACTGGATTCCCTATAGTGCGATTCTAGAAGGTCTGCAAAATATCAATTTGCCGCTGCTATCACCCCTTCATTTGACTCGAAACGTTTTCCAGCCAATTTCTGTAGGTTTGGGATTAGATGAAAGTCAGAGGGAGCCAAATCTGGCTAATATGGAGGATGTTCCAGCAATTCATACTTCAAATCCGTGAATTTTCCAATTGCCAAAACGCCTTCATAATTGTTTGACCCTTTGGCCGGTAATCAATTAAATGAATCCCCCCCCCCAAAAAAACACTAGCCATAACCTTTCCAGCTGATGCAATTGTCTTTGCTTTCTTAGGTGCAGAGCCACCGGCTTCTTCCCACTACTTGGATTGTTGTTTTGACTCAGGTGTAAGGTGGTGAACCCACATTTCATCATCCATCGTAACAAATCGGTTCGATACTTCTTAAAACAGCACAAACATTGCTGAGAAGCTTGTTCCTCATTTGTTTGTGTTCAGCATTTAACAAATGCGGCACCCATCTTGCACAAAGCTTTTGCATGCTGAGTTCTTCGTATAAAATAGGCCGCACCTTTACTTCTGATATAACTTTTCACCTTGCCCTAGGCCGAGAAATTTTCACCTTTTACATTTACATTCATAAATATATGAATACAATTTAGTTGTGAATTCATATTCAGTACACCTAATATGTTGGGAGTTATAGGCGTATATATGTCGCAACATTCACACGAGAATTTTTATAATTGAGATCAATGCAGTTTCATCTGTTAGAGTTTGAAAATTTGAAAGCAAATGAGCAAACATATGTAGACATGAAACCCTAGAATATTTAGTGGTGAATCTACAACTTTTGAGTCAGTTCGAGAGTTATATATGAAAACATATACTGTCAAAAGGAAACAGGTGTTTCATGAATACGATTACATCATATTTGTTTATAAAAGACCCGGATATTCGAAAATTCATGTGATAAAAATTCTGTAGAGACGTAATAAAAGTGTAGAGCCTGGATTGCTTGATGATGTTTATAATGGACCCTACAATTTAAAAATTTGGGAAAAATGTTCTCATTTTTACGTGCACCACTTGTGAACATATGTATTTTATTTTGTAATAAAGAAGGTGCTTATCCGAAAATCTTTATTTGTCTCCAGGTACATAATTTAATTTATCCACTTTACATATTGTCTGCATTTCTTTCTTTTATTCCCATGTTTATCAGTAGCTGCAATAACCCTTACAGATTTGTCTTTTATATATTTCCTTGTCAGCGAAATGACTTTAGTTAAATAAATTCTGTTGGAAATATTTGCTTGAAATGTTTGTACTGTTGTTTGCCGCCTAAAGATAAATTAATTTGGCCGCCTAGTTCATGGGAGCAGACTACTGTTGCTGGCAATGAGAGAAGCAAGTTCTGCACAACCTTGCAACACTTACCCTCTGCCTCTGGGGCTTTTTAGTGGAATCGTACAGGCGATAGAGAAATACAGGCTGTACTAGGTTCCGAAGATACCGATACGTAAAAGATACCGATAGTCTTGCAGCAGTCAGAGTTCATATAGCAGTTACAACGCTTCATCTACCTTTTTCTTTACTTCTCTCTACCATTTTATATATTTTAGTGTAAAGTCCAAGCAATTTGTGCTACTTTTCTATTATATTGTGTTCATCTTTACTTCTAGTTCATTTATCTATCTAACCCAATTCCTCTATTTCTCAGACCTATTATATAAGCGTTTTTAGCATTGAATTGACATTTTACACGACAGCAGAGCCGAAAGACTTAGAAATCCTTTTTTTTCCGAAAATTATTTCTATTAAACATGTTAAATTTGCGCATGGGTCATAACTCTACCAATTTTAAATGAAATTGCAAAGCTTTTTTTGATAAAACTTACACTGCAAAATATGCATAAACAAAATTGCACAATTACATCTGTATTGATTGATTGATTATACCTTTATTACTTAAAACTACATCAATAATTTTATCGGCAAAGAGGCAAAAAACAAAATATTTACATAGGCTTACCGTTGGTCGCTGTTCATCATCGGAGGTTGTACAAATATAGATTTAACTATACTGCCTGCTGTTCACTGTGGTGTATATGTTCACTATTGGCTGTGATGTTGCGGTGTTCCCTCCTATTATTTTTCCTGAAATATAAGTTAAAGTTATTATGTTTTTTTTACTGTTCTTATTTTTATGCCTCTATAAACGAGAATATATTTGTCGAAACATTGGAAAAAAAATAGTTTTTTCATTTTTTTTAAAAGAGTTCGAAACTTACTACCCTTATCTATCGTAAAAGATAAATAAATAAAAAATTAAAAAAAATGAACCGAATAGAAGTTGAATAATAATTATTACAGAATTATTTTTATAAGTATTGCTTCTTCTTTTAACACTGAAAAAGTAAATAAAAATTTGAATCTAGAGTTGTAATTATTGCCCTACCTAGGGTAACGTCAGCATAATCAAAAAGTTCAAATTAAGAAATTTTATAGTTACAAAAATTGCCAGCAGATGCGAACACTTGCAGAGAACAATTTTATTACAGACACCTGCCGCCAGTTAATAGCACTATCCAAGACACTCGTACTTGGGAAATTTTATAGACAAAACTTATCGGGAATTTCTTCAGATTGTCCATTTTAGATATTTACCATCCACTTTAAAAAATGTTAAATCATGGTTATTTAAATTTCTAACATTGTATTAAATTTTATGTTTTCTCTTCCAGACTGTCCTTGGAGCTTCTTTACATTTCCCAATAAGGGAAACCTGCCATCTGGGCCCATTGATCTGGCGGAACTTTGGTCGAATTTTATAATAAAATATATTGAACTAGTTTAACAATAGCTAGTACCTTAATAGAAAAGATAATAATATTCGTAAAGATAATTTGTTCCCACTAAATGTAAATTCGACCGGAAGTGTTGCCGATTTGCTTAAAACTCATTACACCTTGTATAAAATAGCTAGCACCACCAACTTTATTTCTCGAGATATGACCTTCCAAAAAATTCAAAGAAATTTGCCGCCAATTCAAAATATTAACGGGACTCCGTACACATGTTGAGTAAGCTAGCACCAGCTAACATTACAAAGAGAATCGCTAACAAAATCATATTATACCTTCTGGTGTTAATAAATCTTCAAAGCTGAATATCAAAGAGCTTTGGTCCCAATATAATGGTCATCCTTTGATTAGAATTACAATATCGATTTTTTATCCTACTGCTTGAGTTTTGATGATAAAACAACTAGAGTAGAAAAGAAAGTTTTAGATAAGCTAGCACCTATAAGGGAAATATGGGATATTTTCATAAAAAATTGCCAAGAACTGTTGAGCACCCCTTTTGAGAACGTGACAATTGATGAGCAATTGTTAGGGTATAGAGGACGATGCCCATTTCGGGTATACTTGGCTTCGAAACCAGATAAATACGGAATCAAAATTGTTATGATGAACGACTCCCGTACTTTTTATATGATAAATGCAATGCTATATGTCGGGAAGGTGAACTGCCCGAAAGGTGAATTGTGCCATCCCATTATGTCAAAGAATTGACGAAAATCAACCATGGTACAAACAGAAATGTGACTACAGACAATTGGTTCTCGTCCGTACAATTATTCGAACAGATGTTGACACAGTATAAACTTACCATGGTTGGAACATTAAGTAAGAATAAAGCTGAAATCCCCCCTAAATTTTTGGTGCCCAAACAATCTGGGACGTCCTTATTTGCTTTCGACTCAAATAAAACATTGGTTTCATATTCTCCAAAACCAAATAAAATAGTACTTCTCCTTTCTACTCTTCATTATGACGATTCAGTTAACGCCGTTAACGGAAAATCTCAAATTATTATGGATTACAATTCGCACAAGGGAGGAACTGTCATATCTACACTACAGCACGGAAAACAAGTCGGTGACCTCTTCGATTCTTCTGCTGCATGCTAGACCAAAGTGGTGTCAATGCTATGGTGCTATATACTCTCACCCAAATGCAACGAAAAAAAAAGCGCAGTACATTTTTGCTTGATTTGGGTTACCGCCTAATCGAACCTCACCTTAGAAGCAGATTGCAAGCAGAAACACTTCGGCGGCCTCTTCGTATTGCCATAGAGGCTATACTAGGGGAAGTGACCCCTAGAAAAATTGAATATTTAAAAAAACAAGTTAGATGCGTTTTCTGTCAAAGAGGTAAAGACAGAAAAACCAAAATGAGATGTTCAAGGTGTAAAAGGCCAATTTGTAATGAACATAGAGCTGCGGTGTGTTATGAATGTAGCTCATAAATCAACAAAAGAAAAACGTAATTGTGCCCATTTTATACATTCATTTTTTGTTTGTAAATACACATTTATATATTCTAGTTTCATTATAAGAAATTGTATTAATAAAATATGTTATCAATTTTTGAAAATATAAATTAGTAGTTAAGTTAAAAATGTACTGATGAAGTTAGAAGAAAAATTTACTTTATTTTATTTCTTTACAATAAAGTACATTAATATTATTTAAAATGTTTTACTTTATTTATATCCTAACTGACCTAGCAAATCACTGTAGTAGAGTTTCAATAGTCTTTAATAACAGTTTGATAATATATTATTTAAATTGGTGTATGTGACACCCCAATAGGTAAGATGAAGTACAAAGCAAGAAGTGTGGTGTTCTAGGGTTAAATATAATAAATGCATGTTACTTAATAAGAGAGAAAATAACAATTTTTTAGAGTCAGAAGTAGCCCTCTTTAACAAATAATTGAACAATTAATAAAAGACAAAAAAAAAGATAGAGCTAAGGAACAGATGTAAAATTTTTCTTTTTTCTAACTGCTTTACGAATGTAATTGTTGTAGATAAGGTTTATAGCAAAAAGTATGAATGTAATCTTATAAACAAACAAAAAAAATTCAAAGTTTAAATTTTAGTGGAAATAAAAAAAGAAAAATAGTTAAAAACGAATAAAATTAACGTTTCTGAATCCACCGCCAGGAAACAGGACTTACTTAACCTAGAATTTGCCGTAGTTCAAATAATTGCCGCTAGGCAGCATAAGCTTCTAGATATAAACTTTTAGTTCCAAAATTCGCCAACCGATCACAGCGCCATCCTCTGATGTGAAAAATTTTTCAATAGTTTAAAATGCATCTTCCTGATGGGACGGGAAGTGGTAGCGTAATGGACTCGCAAAAACAATCTTAGGAAGTAGCGAAACCTAGTGACAAACTATATAACCATAAATAAAACTGATTTCTTAGTAGGTGTTGTTATCTGGTGGCAATGTTTATAACTACAAATATACTTATTTTAATAAGTTAGTTACTTTATTAATTAGAAAACAAGAAAATCTGGTGTGCAACACACACACAAGGTTCTCTTACTCAAGTTTTCAAAATTTTAATCGGGAAACTTTATAGTTAGTACACCAAATTTAATAAAATTCGTCGGTGTTTTTATGGAGAAAATTACAAAAACTGAAAAAAATTATTTAGATGTACATTATAATTGTAAAATAAAAAACATACACTTCATTTTTAAATTAGGAATAAATGAATATATTAATATATATTAATAAAATTCAAATAATTATTTATCTTTTATCTACATTATATTTCTTTCGCAAGCTATCAAGATAATTCTTGGCATATTATTTGCCAAGATATTTTTCTGGAATAATTTTTTTAATTTTTTTTTTTTAAATTTAAGGCGTCTCAACATCTGTGGTCATTTGCGCCCTGAGCCTTCTCAGTGCACTGTCGGCTTCTGGACAGTGTTCTCTCGTTACAGACAACACTAACCATCACAGGACAGTGAGCTGTAGAGGCTCCTAGGAAGAGAAAATCTAAGGTTAGCTTGGCTGGATTCGAACCCGTGATCTCCGCGTTGCTAGTCCAGCGCGCTACCAATCGCGTTGCTAGTCCAGCGCGATTTTGTGCCTGGAATAATGCTTGATATGATATTTTTCCCTCCTTTCTTTTTCATGAGAGGGTTAAGACTTCTTACATTTGCTTTTCAGCTAGAAGCTATAGAGGGCTGCGAATATTAATATTACCATATTCGCGGTAATATTAATATACCGAATATTAATATTACCGTAACTTTAATGAGAAATTTAAGACTATTGAAGGATCGATTCAAATAGCAATCCATCCTATATAATCATTATTTTTATAAGCATTTATATGTAACTACCAACATACAGTTCAAGAACTTTTATCTAAACCTTGTCAATAAAATTTACGGACTAATTTCATTTGTTGGTTTTGATTGAATATTTAATTTTTGGTATTTATTGAATATTTTTAATTTTTGAAAGCAGCTTCAAAATCTCTTGAAATGGCTGGTCCAATTGCTTGAATTTAGAAATTTCATTCAATATTTATTTATTTATTTATTACCTAAAGAAACTATACATTTCTATAGCAAGAGATTGACCTCTGCTGAAAGCTGAACAAAAAATACAAACGTTACAAGAAGAAACACTACAAACTTTACAGCTTAATCTTCAAAGTAATAAAATAATATTAAACAATTAATACAGTAGATAGTAACAATGATTTAAATAGACTTTATTCATTTATACAAATTACTTTAGGGAAGGAGTCTGAAGGATCTCCTCGTAGGTATTAAATAATACCTTTACAAACCTATGTATATCTTTTCTCCAAACCCTCAGAGATAAAATAAAATAAGTGGTTTAACTTTTCTTTATTTTCTATATCTAGTAAGTTAGCAAAAACTGTATAAAGGTAAGTACCTATTTAACAACCTCCTTCTCAAACTTTTCAAAATTAAATGCATAATATTGGCATTTTTGCCCAGCACAAGTAAAGCAACTCTTTTAGGATCAAGTAAATGGGCTATTCCAATTCGTAAAATGGGACCCCAATCGTCCCTATCCAAAGCCTTAGACCACCAATTCCGCGCGCCTAGCCCGGTTGCATCTCCTCCAACCTGGTCCATCCATCGAGCCTTTGAGCGTCCAACCTTTCTGACACCGATGACACGGTAATTCATAATCCTCTTCGGCATTCTGTTGTCTTCTATCCTTAGAACATGTCCCACCCACCGGAGCCTATTAATGCGGATTACTTGCACTGCAGTATTATCTTTATATTTATTGTAAAGCTCTTGCTTATGTCTCCTTCTCCATTCACCATTAACTTGGACTGGTCCATAAATCCGCCTTAAAATTTTCCTTTCAAAAATGGAAATCCTTTGCTCGTCCACTTTTCTAAGTGTCCAGCATTCTGAACCGTAAGTTAATATCGGTCGAACCAAAGTTTTATATAAAGTAGTCTTGGTTTTTTGAGAGATTAGTCTGGAACTATGATGTTTGGTGAGTCCGTAATAACATCTACTAGCTGACGCTATTCTCTTTTCAATTTCCTTTGAGAGGTTATTTTCGGAATTTACATAAGTACCCAGATAAACAAAACCCTGAACTACTTCAAACTTATAGCTTCCAATTTGCATATAAGGAGCAGAGCAGTTACTTCCAACTACCATATACTTGGTCTTTTTTCATTTACTACGAGTCCCAATTTTTTAGCTGACGCTTCCAATGCTTCGAACGCCTCTCTAATTCCAGCTTCTGACCGGCTTACGATATCAATATCATCTGCATAAGCTAGTAATTGTACTTGTTTGTTGAAGACATGGGTGTTCGTCTGAATACGGGAATCTCGTATTACTTTCTCAAGTGCAATATTAAACAGCAGACATGCCAAAGCATCTCCCTGCTTTAATCCATTCATTCTTTGTAATGGCTCCGAATGGGAAGACTGTATTCTCACTTTGCATTTAGGGTTGGACATGGTGACCTTAACCATTTCAATCAGCTTTCTCGGGATATCAAGATCATGCATTGCTGTATACAGCATATTTCTATTAATCTTATCATAGGCTGCCTGAAAGTCTATGAAGAGGTGATGTGTCGTAATGCCATACTCAGTGATTTTTTCCAAAATTTGTCGCAAAGTAAATATTTGGTCAGTGGTAGATTTTCCCTTAGTGAAGCCACATTGATAATCCTTAATATTATTTTCCACATAGGGTAGCATCCTACTGAATATTATGTGTGACAAAATCTTGTAGGCGGTGTTTAATAAGGAGATGCCTCTATAATTATCACAAATAAGCGGGTCTCCCTTTTTATGAATCAGACATAATACACCAGTATTCCAGTCGTCAGGCATTCTGTTTTGGGCCTATATGTTCTCTAAGAGGTGTGTCAGTTCTTTGATAAAGTCTTGTCCAGCACACTTAAACAGTTCGCCAGGTAGACCATCAGATCCAGCCGCCTTGTTGTTTTTTAATTTTTCTAGGGCATCAATCACCTCATCATAGGACGGGAGAAGTTCCTCCCTATCATCTTCTGCATTAAGGGGTTCCTCCTCGACACACACCTCCACTTCCTCATGGCTCCCGAGCAGGTCACCAAAGTGCTCCGTCCACCTTTTTAAGACTCCCGGAATATCATTGACAATCTCACCGTTTTTGCTTCTACAGGCATTGGTTCTCGGTTTAAATACCTGTCTAGTGTTATTGACTTTTTTATACATTTCCCTACTAAGCTTTTACCATTTATACTCCTCGATCTCCTCGAATTGCTTTTGCATGAACTTTCTCTTTTTCTATCTGTGGATCCTCTTTTCTATCTTCCTTGCTTCCCTATAATTCTCCTGCGCTGTCCTTTTGCGCTTCTTCTGTATCATCACTCTATACAACTCATTCTTCTTCTTTGTTATTTCCTCGCATTGCTCGTCGAACCAACCATTTCTTCTGTTATTTTGCTTTATCCCAATTACTTCATCCGCCGTGGCCGACATAATGTTCTTGAGAATAGACCAGACCTTTTCCACATTTCCTACACTTTGTTCTTCTACATTCTCCCTTTCTATTTCCCTTATCTTTTCATCTGTTTTTTGCTCAAATCTGCTTTTCACCTCTGAATCCTTCAGTAATTCCGTATTGTATCTAATTGTTCTCGCGCCCCTCTCGTTCCTAGTCTTAGATATTCTCGCTCTCAGTCGGCTAACAAGAAGAAAGTGGTCACTGTCCAAGTTAGCACTCCTGAACACCCTTGTATCTAGCAGGTCTGATCCGTGGCGTCTATCAATTAGGAAGTGGTCTATTTGATTAACTGTCGTTCCATCAGGGATGTCCAGGTACCCTTATGGATCTTCTTATGATCGAAGAGAGTACCTCCGATAATTAGATTACGGCAGATTGCAAAATTGAGGAGTCTAAAGCCATTATCCGAATGCTCTTGGTGCAGGCTATATTTACCAATATTCTCACAGGTGTCATCTTTGCCAATTTTTGCGTTCATATCTCCAATAACAATCTTAATACCGTGCCTTGGGCAATGAGAGTAGGCATCATCAAGTAGGTCGTAGAAGGCGCCTTTCTCAGTATCCGATTTATCATCCGTAGGGCTATGCGCATTAATTATAGAGCAGTTAAAAAAGGTACCCCGTATTCTTATTTTGCAGAGCATGGGCGAGTAAGGCCGAAAATCTATAACACTTGCCTGTAGTTTTTTGCTTATAAGAAATCCCGTTCCAAAGGTGTGTCTTCGGTCATCGCAGCTGTAGCACACCGAGTAATCTTTACCACTCATCATTCCTTTACGTGTCCATCTCATCTCCTGGATTGCCAGGATGTCAAGTTTATATTTGAGGGCCTCGTCAGATAAAATCTTCAGGGCTCCAGGTCTGTACATGGAACGTACGTTCCAGGTCGCGATTTTTAAATCGTGGCGCCTTTTGAAAGTTCCTGGTCTTTTGCCTTTAATCAGTCCGTTGTTCTCTATTTCTCTTGTTTTCGTAACAATAGGGTTTTCCGGGTCGGGCTGTTAACGCTGCGCCCAACCCCCAGACCTGGAGGGCCAGAGTTTGATTTTGGGGTATCTTTCCCCTAGAAGGGCTGTCTTCACTGGACTGATGAACCCCTTCTGCCAATTCGCAGTATGTCCACTTACTTGACCTGTGGGTGCCGCCGTTGGTCTATACATCAAGGCTCTTCCGCCGCCACCCTTCCATGTGTCCTGCTGCCGACACATTGCATCTTAGCAAGCCTTAACCCCAGTTATTCCAGAGCAGCCTCACTAAGACCCCCATCTCTCGTTTGCTCGTTGATCCATGTCGCCGAAGGGATTGGGTACCACAACCTTGGAATGGATTACTCAACTTAACAGGGTTACCACGGGTAGGTGAGAGTGGAGTTGGGGAGGATAGGCTATGTGGCCGAACCTGTAAGGATCAACCATATGATGCGCATCAATCCCCCATTATAACCCCATTAAGACTAATATCTATGTTAACTTGTCAAAGCCGACTTCGTCAAGCTAACTTAATAGGAAGACTGTCACGGTTGAAACCATTACTAAAGGGTGCAAACAAGAAGGAAACGTTCAGCTTGGGCTATAAAATACAAAGACTTCACAGTGGAAGATTTTGGAGAATCGTGTTGGTCTGATTAGTCCAAGTTAGAAATGTTTCGTGGTAGAAGAAGAGTTTTCTTAAGATATTCAGCGTTAGAAAAACTATACCCACAATTATGCCCGGAGGGAGCTTGGGAATGTTTTTCAGGCTATAGTATAGGCTAATGGTCAGCAAAACGCCGCTCGCAAGCACGGATAGTCGCTCGCAGTCATGTGCATCATTATCTCCGACGAATTGCTCCGCATCGAAATGTGTTTCAACTATTTGTACTTATTATAGTAATTTTATTTTTTTTTTCTTTTTTTTTTTTTTCTTTCCTGGCCTTGGCTGCAGAGACCATAGCCATGAGATATTGAGCCATAATCCAATGTCAGAAACGGAATCTGAGAGAAAACTTTATAAAATTTTCCTATAGTCTGAAATTGACTTTGATGAATGAAAGGCAGTATATAGATGAATTAAAATGTGGAGATTGGAACATTGAATGAGTTCTCTATTCTTTCTAAAAATCTATTTATAATCTTTACATCTATTTATTTACACAACATTCGCTCTCTCGTTCACACTAGTACCGGGGTGCCAATCCCGGCTCAGGCCCACCCCGTCCTGAAAATAGTGGCTCCCGATTATTTACAATATTTACATATTTACAAAGTGCAAGAAGATGGCCGCAACGACCTGAAGTTGCCACCCCTGGCCGGCATTGATCCCCCCACACTTCATTCACACTCACGTACATCCATCAAATTACAAGTAAACTAAAACTATTCCTATCTCACACAACTGCAGTAACATCCATCGTAATAAATACAGTCATTCTTAATAAATATCAGACACACACGAACATGCTTAAATCTACTTTGGAGTGGAGTACTCTATATTCCTCGCACCCCTTCATACCTAAAACTAATACCGTATACTAATGTAGTCGATTGTTTAGAAACGAGATAATTAAATAAATTATAAGAAATAAGTGTATAAAAAGCAGTTCTCAAGTGATCTCTCATAATCTGACATTGGTCATAACTATATATTTTTCAATAATTCTATACACCTCTATATTAACTTTTCCTAATATTGTTTTGTAGCTAAAAGGTGCTGTAGTCTTTGTAATTAACCTATCAAAAAATACTTTTCTTTCTGTATCGTGTTTTGGGCATTCCATTATAATGTGTTCAAGGCTCTCGTTTTCCCCGCAATAATGACAATGGGGTGAATTCTCTATACCTATCTTGTTCAGGTATTGTTTACAGATGCCATGATCACTTCTGAGCCTACATATAAAGCGACATAATTGCTTGTCTATACGAGTATCACTAAACCAGGGTTTTCGCCCCACTATGGGGTTTAATGATTTATAAAACGAACCCTTGTGATTGCTAGAATAATCCCTCTGCCACTTCTCCAGACACTCTGCCTTGATGGATGTAAATATGTCTCTACAGGGTATTTTTATGTTTAGAAGTTCCCCCTCTTCCGCAGCTCTCTTCGCTAACGTATCAGCTACTTCATTTCCATTAACACCGATGTGAGCTCTTATCCACACCAACCTAACGTTTTTGTCTTTATCTTTCAAGTTCTGCCAAATTGTCACTATTTCAGTCTCTAAATGGCTTACAGAGGCAGACAGCTTATAATTCTGTAATTTTGTAAGAATACTGCAATTATCAGTGAAGATTGTTATATCAGCAGCATTGAGTAATAGAGCATATTTCAGTGCCTCTAATAAGGCAACCATCTCGCAGGTATATACAGTTGCAACGTCCGGTAATTTTAACATCTTCATAACAATTTTTTGTGGGTCATAAAAACTACAACCGCATTTATTGTTAATTTTCGAACCGTCCGTAAATAATATATAAGTTTCTTCCCATTTGTTATATACTTGCTCCAGAAATGTCATATTCACTATATCAGGGGATGTATTTTTTAAGTCTTCCAGCTCTTGAATATCAATGGCTGTTGCGAAACTATATTCAGAGCTGAAAACTGGTATGCCGCGATCTCTTTTAACATAATTTTGATGTTTTGCCGTATCTGTATAACTAGCCGCGAGAGGAGGTGATAATTTTTTTCCCAATATTTACAAGTAAGATCCATTTGGCTCAAATTAGCAATCCTACTATAAATTTCTGGGCTGAACGCCATTAATCTTAGCATGAACCTCTTAGTGAGCATCTCTCTCCTATAAGTGAGTGGAAGTTCTCCGCTTTCATTTAAGATTACGTCTACTGGCATGGAGTTAAGAAAACCTAAACAAAGTCTTATGGATTTATTCTGAAGTATATCCAGAGGACGCAATATACTTTTACTAGAGTGCCCGTAGAAAATGCAGCCATAATCTATTACTGCTCTAATGGATGCTCTATAAAATAACAGCGCTATATTTGGATCTGCTCCCCAATTATAGTACGTCACCATGCGGAGGATATTTAAATATTTTTCTACCTTAGATACTATATAATTAATGTGCGTTCTCCACATTAACTTCCTATCAATTTGCAACCCTAGGAATTTCACTTCATTAACTACTTGGTATCTATTGTTTCCTAAAATTAATTGATTTTGTAGAGGGATATTTCTCCTACGTGAAAACACACACACTGCGGATTTTTCAGACGATATATTCATACCATTATTAAAACACCAATTATCCATTTTAGCCATCGCTTCATTCAATTTATTTTGGCATTCTTGTATGTCACGGCTTGATGTATAAATACATACGTCATCTGCATATTGTAGTATCTTGACCCCTGCTGGGAGGATTACTTCCAGATCTGTAGTGTAAATGGCGTAGAGTAAGCAGCTCAGGATCCCTCCTTGCGGAATCCCTATCCTGGCTACTAGTGGTTCAGTTAACTTATTATTGATTTTCAAGTATATTAACCTTTCGGTCAATATATTTATTACGTTTCTAATTATTTTAATGGGTATACCTAAATTTTCCATTTTATTTGCCAGAATTGGTATTATGACATGGTCATACGCGCCCTGAATATCTAAAAAGATACCTACTGTGGATTTATCTAAAGTAAATCCTATCTGGATATCAGTTATTAACTTCCCTATAGCGTGCATTGTAGATTTTCCCTTGCGAAAACCATACTGTGTCTCTGGTAGTTTATTATTACTTTCTAACCACCACTCTAGGCGGTTTTTAATTAACCTTTCATAAGTTTTAAGGACACACGACGAGAGGGATATAGGGCGATAAGAATCGCATAAGTTGGGCTGTTTATTCTTTTTAAGAATTGGTACCACTATGTATTCCTTCCATGACTCAGGGCACGATCCATTCTCCCAAATAGTGTTCAAAATTAGCAATAAGGCAGAAAGTGAAGAATTGGGTAAATTTCTTAAAATGGGATATGAAATTTGGTCCTTACCCGGAGAGGTATTCACAGTCGTTTTGATGACGTTTAAAAGTTCATTTAAAGAAAATTTATTAGTGAGAAAATGAGTCTCTTGACTCTCGAAGTGTAATGTTATCAGCTGTGGTACATGGTCCGGAGCGAGTTGTTTAAGAAATTCACCTGCCCATGACTGTGCAATCATAGGTTGGCTATTTTCTACTTGTCGATTTTTAATTTGTTTAATTCGATTCCAAACATTTTTAATAGGGGTGGCCCTATTAAGAGAGTTGCAAAAATCGCGCCATGATTTTTTTCTTGGCCTCCCTAATAATTCTTTTGCTACTTTCTTTTTATAATTTAAAAAATTAGAAAAATTGGAATTAGAATTATAATTTTGGAAAGCTTTTTTCCTCTCTCTAATCGCTCGGGCACATTCATCATTCCACCAGATACAATAATTATTAATTTTATTATTACAATTAAATGGGGTCATTGATATATTACACGCCTCATTAATTTTTTGAATGAAGTCATCATACGTTAAGTTATAATTGTAATCAGTATTACACAAATATTCTTTAAATTTATCCCAATCCGCTTTCTTTACATTCCATTGTCGTGTATTATTGTGTAATTGTTTATTTAAGCCTAGCTGATTTGTGGTTATTATTATCGGAAGGTGGTCAGATCCCAAAGGGTCAGAGTCCACTCGCCAATCGAACACATGTGCTAGGTCTCTCGAAACAAAAGAAATATCTACTGCAGAAATATTTCTTTGAATCATATTATTTATATAAGTTGGAGACCCGTCATTCAGAAAAATTAAATTTACTTCGTGAGCCGCCTCTAATAATTTTTTTCCTTTTCTATCTGACCAGCTAGAGTCTATTGCCGTATGGTGGCAATTAAAATCTCCCAGAATTAAAACTGGCTTTGGTACGCTATTAAAGAAGTTTTTCCTTTCATTTATTGAAATATTATTAGTCGGACTATTGTAAAGTGAAATAATATTTAGTATTTTATTATTATGAAGCGTCAGTTCGACGGCAACATGCAATAATTCATTTATGTTGTAAATATTACCGAGTTCTTTATAATTAATGCAATTTTTGACTAATAAAGCGACTCCAGATCTACCGTCAGCTCGGTCTTTTCTAAAGATGTTATACCCTTTAAATAAATAAGTATACCCTGGCCGAAACCACGTCTCTGATAGGGCTACTAAATCCATATTATTCAAAAATATGTAGGCTTCCAATTCGGCCTTTTTATTAATCACTGATCTTGCATTCCATTGCATGATATTCAAATTATGCATGAAAAGATGTTAAATAAAATTATTTTGCAACGTTTAAAATCATAGCTGGAAGCATGTTTACATTATTTACAAATTATGTTCATAATACTACAGACATACTTACTTTCACACAAATTTCTGTACATGCTAAATAACATTTTATATACACTAAAACATGCAAACCTATTCGATTTCAGACATACTAAAATACAAGTTAAATGGAATATTATGTACAGGAGTACACACTTACATAGTCGATAACAGACAGCCGAATTCATTGTTTCATTCATACTTATGTGTAAACTAAATTTGAAATTATATCTTAACATATTTACAGACATAATACATTATTGAATTATTTTATTATTATTAAATTAGATTATTTTCAGTACAAATTAGTTATATTATCCTTCTCTGATTGCTTCTATTCTTTCCCTAATCATTGATTTTATTGCGTCATCCTTTAGATCTTTCTTATCAATTGACTGAATATTCTTAAGAATAGAAAATACCGCTTCACATATTAATTCTTGACTCATATTGTCACTTCCTTGGTTTACTAGTGTATTATTAGCTCTATACATGGGCCGGTATGGATTATTTTGGATTAACCCTCCTGGCACATTCTTACTAACTTGTTCTTGAAACAAGTACTTATCTAATTTTTCTGCAGGTGAAGAAGGTGGAGATAGTATTCTAGTTCTCTTAGTGGTTCTTTTATAAGAGGCACTAGAAGCAAAAGTTCTGCCTATGGGAACATTACTTTTATTTAAAAGAGGAAATTCTTTCAAATTTTCAATATTCGGCGTATTATTTGCGATAGCTGAAAAGGAATTATTTTGTAGAAAGTGTCTAGCATCATTGTAGGGAATGTTATTTTCTGCCATCACTTGTTTTATAATTTTTTCTTTTTTGTACCGAGGGCACAAATCGCGGTTCGTAGCTGTATGGCTAGCGCCACCACAATTTACACATTTGGTCTCCTCTGCACTACATTCACTTTTACGATGTTCTCCACCGCATTTATCGCACCTAATTCTGCCTTTACATTGATCTTCAAAATGACCATATCTCAGACATTTTTTGCATTGAATGACGTTCTGGACGTAAGTGTGCACTGAACAGCAAACGTAATGGATATATACGTATGCAGGTAAGGATTGTCCTCTGATATTTAAATAAACCGATTGTGTGTTTATTAATTTTTTTTCGTTTGTCGCACCGTCGGACACTCTCCGCTTAATACGTCTTATTTCTAAAACTTCTAGATTTGTTCCGTTTGGACCTCTAACCACATCTTTTATCTCTTCTTCGCTCAACTCAGTATCAACACCCCTGATAACACCTTTCCTCTGTAATAAATAAGTAGGAATATACGCTTTGAAACCTTTTTCTTTCAAAATTTTGGAGGTGATTAGTTTGTTTGCTGAGACAGCATTATTTAATTCTACCCTCACCCTGTTAATTCCTAATTTCTTTATCACATCGATATTTCTAGCAATATCCGGGTGGTTTATAAAAAGTAGTTTGCCCATTGACATTGGATGTAGTCGTGAAATGCCAGCCTTTGCGGTATTTTCACTTTCTACAATTACGTGGAATGGACCGAGATCTTCAGTCCTATATTCCATGACTAAATTGTCCTTAATTTTGCTATTAATTATATTATGATTTTCTATTTTATTATTTATCCCACTCACTTCCATAGAGATATGCGTCCGGTGGTATGCCCACTTGCCCTTTACTATTATCCTCCATTTCTTAAAATACGATTCCTTAAGAAAATTTGATAAAATTAAACTAAATAAAAATTAGAATATATTAATAAAACCGCTGAAATAATATAAAAAATAAATCTAATTATTTCTTCCACTAAAATAAAAGAAAATATTAGCAATAAATAAAAAATAAAAAAAAGAGGAATACTTCTTTTCCAAGAAATAAAGAAAAAAATGAAAGAAAACCCGTTCCGAAAAGAAAAATAAAAGAAAAATGATATATTAATAGAAATATTTAAGTTTGTATAAATGCCTGTATGTACTCTGCTGCTGAGTTAAAAGTGACCCTTGGACACGTCCGCTCACTACAACAGTTCAACACAGACTATAGTAATTTTATTCGAAAACAAATTGTCGCTTTTTGTCGAAAATTTTGAAAGCGAAACTCAGATTCACTTTCCATGCCTATTGAAATATTGTCGAGAAAATAAGGCTAATATTGACATTTGCTATTCAGAAAACACTGTTAAATATGAAGGAAACTTTTCTCCGCAGGTTCAAAGACTTTAGAAACAGCAAAGCGGCGTTAGCCTTTGTTAAAAAACTTCTGAATGCCACGGTAACATAAATAAATTTTTCGCCCTTTAGTATTGATATTGGCCGCTTTGAAATGCAGTTGCTGGATTTAAAAAATAAAGAATTGTGGATCACAAAATTCGAGCGTCTTTGTGCCGATTTAGAGCTACTGGAGAAAGATAAATGTGAATTAAGTTTACATCACAAGCGGTCTGCTTTGAAAGATCTGGAGAGGGAAGATAATTTGATTTTTAACACCTGGAATAGTATTCCTGATCAATGAAGAAATTAGGTTTGCTGTTCTTTCCTTATTTGGGTCTACATATTTATGTGAACAATCATTTTCAAGCATGAACTTTATCGAGAGTAAATTATGAAATCGGCTTATCGATGAGAACTTGGAATCGTGCCTAAAATTAAAAACAACAACATACAAACCTGATTTACCATTACTTTCCAAGGAAATACAAGGCCATTGTTCACATTAATGGAGTATTTGTAGGTTTTTTTTAAGGATACCTTTTATATTATTTAACTTGTTGTATTTTTAAATAAATATTATCTTTAAATAAGTATGATACAAGTTCGTTAAACTAAGACATATTTAGCTAAGGCAAGCTCGAGAGTGTACTTTTAATCCTAATTATTTCTATAAATATGTCTCTACTAAAGCAAAGGTTAAGTTTAAAAAAATAGCTCTTTGAATCAACTTCAATTTTGTATTGTTTATATTTGGCACTTTTGGATGACGAGTTTGCCGAGCACTGGTATAGGTGATCTCGTCTGTAGGCAGGGATAATAAGGAAATAAAATTAAACAAAGCATTTTAGAAAATCACACATACCCTGCGGTTAGCGATTGATTGGGAAGTAATTCATTATACAGCAGGACAAGGACCCTAAAAATACTTCCAAATTATGTAGACAATTTCTTAAGGAAAAAGAGGATGAAAAAATATACTTCTGTCAATATGGTCTGGCCGTCGCAAACCCCAGATTTCAACTCAATCAAACTTTTTTGGGATGAACTGATAAGAAAATTCGTCTCAAGCGCCCAAATTCTGCAGATGCTCTGTGGCAGATACTCTACATGTGTGGAATAATATTGAATTCGAAACAATCAATAAACTGATTGAGAGTATGCCTGAAAATATAAGAAGTGTCACTTTGATGAGAAAGACGTGGTGGAAATTTATTTTTGGGAAAGATTTACACGTTGTAATGGATTTTTTTTATCGCTCATATTATTGTATATAGTTTAAATAGTCTATAACATGTATGAATTACTGACATTTTATTTCATTCATAACTAATCATTAAATAATTATTTCAAATAATCAAATCCATAGTTATTCTAAGTACTCCCAAACTTTTGACCCACAGTAATATATGCAATGCAATAATTGCTATATTTTGTTAATTGATTTTTGGAAAAATAAATTACAAAAATTTAAATAGAGAAAACAAATGCCTGTATTTAATATAATAATAGCAAGCAGTTTAAATTATTCTTATAGTAGTGTTAGTTAACATGTTTTACGTTAGAGGTCAGGACTGTATATAAACATAGTGGAACTTTATAACATGCAGGAAGGTTGCTTATCTGTGGACAGTTTTCAGATGCTTTAACTCTCGTAAGAAGTAAGTAATTACTTATATATATATTCACTAACACCAGTATAAATTACTAATTAATTTCATATAATTAAAAACATATCTTTCAGCAAACATCTCACAGTTAGTAGAATTAATTTGTGGTCTTGTGAAGTAGTTAAATTAGCCATCAATTATATATAATAAATGAAGGGGAATTTTTACTTGATTGCCTGAGTTGCCTTTTACCAATTCATTTACATAAAACGGAATGTTTTTGTTATTTTATAAATTGTATTTACTGCAATAGAAGGAAATCGTGTGAGAGTTTCATACCAGATTTTGTTTTGTTTTCATCATACTGTATTTATTTATATGCTCTAAATACAAAAATAATTATTTTAGTGAATGATTTTGTGTGTTTGAGAGAGAGATTATTTTTATTTCGTTTGGCACGTGTGACCTTAGTCAAGATAAATTTATTCTTGTCGTTGCCCCTCCAATCTAGTTTACATATGCCTCACCACAAAGACTCGTCTACTGAAGTAGAGGTAGATTAAACTTCTACCACAACACAACCAAGTTGGACATAAAATTGATCTGGGTATGGGGCCATTTACAGAACATAACAATATAGAGATCTAATGTGCTCCCCCATCCTTCTCAGTGCATTTCCATCATCGAAAGTCTAAGTTCAGTACTGTTGGACTCGAATCTGGGACCTCCGCGTTGCTAGCCCAGAGCTAATCCTCTACTCTATTGATGTAAACCGCATATGATTTATATATTGCTTGAGAATTTATAATTATTTTGGGAGGTCAGGGCAAAATAATTTCAATTTACAATGAGTATCCAATAAAATCAAGCAGGAATTTTTTTTTTATAAGGAAATACATGATTCCTCCCTATCTTTATGAACTCACCAATGTCCTCATGAAAGTGGAAAAAAATCAGAATTCCAACAACATATTAATTCTTCATATCAACTTCCGGATGACAGATTTTGTTCAAAACCATATTGTCAGAACTTAAACAAAATATAAAGTTTAACTTTACCGTTTTTGAGTTATGCTGACCACACAGTCACCAAGTTCTAAAAACCACTTTTTCTGATTTTGAGAACCTCATAAACATGTATATCCAAAGAAAACTCGATTTAGAAAATTTGACACGATCGCAATACTTCCCCTTCTGAGTCCAAAAAAACTGGTTTTTAGCAATTGATTAGTATGTGTTGGGGGGGGGTATATATCAAAAACGAAAAATCGCGAATATTCAAACAATATTTCGTTAAACTGCTATTAGGAGGTCTGAAAATAAGCTTTTCGCAGAAATCGTTCAACCGAATATACGACTTTACGGATTTTTTTTATTTTCAGTGTTTCGTGATTTTCTCGAGAACGGCTCCAACGATTTTCTTTAAACATGATATATCAGCTATACATACAAAGAGTTATATCTTTTATTTGAAACATTTCTCCAGGAAAATTCATTTAAGGCTGCTTTTGGGATGGGATAGGAATTGATTTTCCACTAAAGTGCTATTTCAGTTTATATTACACAATTCTATCATCAAAATAATATTAATTGGAATTAAATACGTTATTGAAATTCTGAGTATGAAGAAAATCGGTTAATCGGAAATAAGTTTTTATTGAAACGTATTTTTCAGTTTTCTACTATTTTCTCTAAAATGCTGAATACGATTTTCTTTAAACGAATTATGTACTCTACACATATAAAGAGCTACAACATTTTTTTGAAACATTTTGAAACAAGTCATTTAAGGGAGCTTTTGTGGGAGGAGTGGTTGTTTTTTATCTAAAGTCCTAACATAGTTGATTATAAAGTCCACCATCTAACCAAAATTAATTAATTTTGTTTAAATAATTAATAAATAGATTAATATCAATAAATAATAAATTAACAAAATTCCGAGTTTGAAGAAAATTAATAAACCAATTCCCTCTTCCACGAATTGAGGATCACATTGACAATTTAAAAAATAAGGCTTATTTTTCGCGTTTAGATTTGAAGGATGCATTCCATCAAATTAAAATAAAAGAAACTTCAATTCCGTATACATTTTTATTACTTTCCAGGGCCAGTATGAGTTTGCTAAAATGCCCTTTGGTTTGGCTAATGGTCCATCACATTTTATGAGATTTATTAATCTGGCATTTAGAGATTTAATTGAGGCTAACCGAATACTTATATATCTAGATGACATATTGATAGCCACTGAAACTATCGATGAAAATTAATCCGGTCTAGTCTACCGGAAAGTTAATGATAGACTTGCGTTTTATGTCCCCAGCAGTATGGAAAGAACCGTTGTTGATGAATTACATAGAACTGTAGGTCATCAGAGTGTCGGCGAGACTGCGGAATACCTAACGCGGATTTATTGGTTTAATGATTTATCAGGTCTGAAATTCGGGAACATATTAACAATTGCCTCAAATGCATAACCTATTCAAAAAAGAATTCCTGTAAGATGGAAGGGAAGCTCCATTCTTACGATAAGTGGAGAGAGCCCTTTTATTGCGTGCATCTCGATCATTATGGACCCTTGGCAAAAACTAAAAGAAAATGCCGTTTTGTCTTTGAAATAATAGATTCTTTTACCAAATTTGTAAAGCTATACCCCGTAAAAACTACTAACGCCGACGAAGTTATTAAGTGGTTGAGAAATTACTTTGCTTATTATAGTAAGCCGGCAAAGATTGTAACGGATCGTGGAACAGCTTTTAGCTCTAATAAATTCAAAGAGTTCTGTTTAAGCTCTGGTATTTCACATACTATGATAGCCACGGGCACCTCTCATGCAAATGGACAAATAGAAATTATTAATCGTACATTGACTCCCACGTTAACGAAATTATCAGATGCTCCAAATAAATGGGACGAAGCACTTGCGAAAGCTGAATTCGCATTTAATAACACGTGTAACCACTCGACGGGGGATACCCCTGCTAGACTCCTTTTTGGTTTGAATCAACGGGCAACCCATGTGGAAGATGAACTACGCTCACTGTTACAGTTACAGCTACCTGATACCAGAACTTTAGGCCTATTACGGCATAACGCTATTAACCAGTTAGAAACTACTGATAACTAGTAAACCGAGTATTACGAACGCAAACATAAGGCCCTACTCAATACCAAGTAGGTGAGTACGTGATGATTAAAAATGTGTATGTGACCCCAGGAATAAATAAAAAACTGTTACCCGCTTATCGAGGCCCATACGTAGTTAAAAAGGTTTTGGAGAACGATAGGTATGTTATTACGGATCCGGAAGACTTCAATTAACGCAGCTTCCCTATGAAGGAGTAAGTTCTTCGAGTAATATGAAGCGTTGGTTGCCTGCGAGGCCAGACAAGTTTGGTGATGTTGCTTGATCTTATTATCCTACATTATTTTACTAAGAGCATTTACAAACAGTTAAGACATTGTAATGACATGGAAAGACATACCAATGTCAAAGTGGTTCCAGCCAGCTGCTATCTTAACAAAGGATGGCAGTAATAAAAGAACAATTTATAACCAGCGACCTAGTTGGCCGCCGGCATCAAGACAGCCGCGGCCAAACAAACAACAAAGCCTTTTCATCAATACTTACACCAAAAGCAAGCACCGATAAGTATGGCCACTGACCTAAATAAGGTCAGCAACCTACGAAGGTCGCACACTAGGACAGATGTCTTGGTGTGAGTGTGGCCAACACCAATATATAAACTCATATACAACGAGAGGATCATTATATCTTATACGACGATACGATCATTATATCATCTACGACCAAACGAGCACGTCTATATACACGAGCGGCAAATTACGCATCTATACACAGTTATATTCAAACTTATCATTTCTTAGTCGTGCACTTTAGTTCAGTTATTTTAATCATTCTAATTTATTAGTTATCTATCTTCTATTTATTCCTAAGAATTTTATTGTTATTGTTACCATTTATTACTTTAAAATCATTGTTCAAATACAGTTTATTTTTATAAAATCCGTATTAATAATTCGAGCACTAACTTCCGTTATGCCGTAATAGGCCTACATATCAGGTATCAGGTAGCTGTAACTGTGAGCGTAGTTCATCTTCCACATGGGTTGCCCGTTGATTCAAACCAAAAAGGAGTCTAGCAGGGATATCCCCCGTCGAGCGGTTACACGTGTTATTAAATGCGAATTCAGCTTTCGCAAGTGCTTCGTCCCATTTATTTGGAGCATCTGATAATTTCGCTAACATGGGAGTCAATGTACGATTAATAATTTCTATTTGCCCATTTTGGCAGATGTCCAAGCGCTGTTGTTTATGCAACTGTGTGAGTTGTTTTGGGACCCATCTTGCACAGACTTTATGAAACCCAAGTCTGTTGTGGATGATTTCGTAGGCAGAACCATGACTAATTTGCAGACAATGAGCCACTTTATCAATAATTACCCGTCTGTCCATCACAATCATTTCACTTGCACGTTCAATGTTCTCCTCATTTGTGGCGGTAAATGATCGTCCGGCTCCTTCGTCATGCGTAACACTCGTACGACCATCTTTGAATTTTTCAATCGATTCGTAGACACACCGTTGAGGCAACACACTGTTCCCGTACTGTACCGAACGTCTTCGATGAATTTCGGCCCCTGGTACACCTTCCGACCACAAAAAACGGATCACTGAACGCTGCTCTTCTTTGGTGCAAACAGAAAGCGGAGCAGCCATGGTTTAGGGCACGACAGTCACCATAGAACTAACCTCGTACCGTCTAACCTGTGTAGGCATAACAACAACGAAACAACGCATGCGCCATCTATGCTTCACGATAGTACTACCAACATTATGAAAAATATAACCACATTGCGGATAATTATTGACTTACCCTCGTACATTACTAATGGTTAAAAAAAATTAAAAATAACCAAAATCAGACTCTTAATTCCATCTTGTTTGTGTTATGAACCCTGTGAGTAACTAATTGGTGACTATTATAAAAAACAAAACAAACTTAATATTAAATTTAGAAGTGGGATTCAAAGTCCGTCCAATCTTTGAAATATTTAAATACCAATTTCTCGCAGGACCGACAAAATGAGTTTTTCTACTATTTCAAGCTTAAACGATTCCGGCCACTGATGTAGTCTGGCCGGAAGCTGAACCCCAGCTGGATCAAATTAAAAAACCTACCTATATCGTCAGGTGTTGATATGGTTACTACACAACTTGGTGGATCAGTTGAAGATGAGACATTCCTACTAAAAACTACATTCTCCGGGGGTACAACACTTCTAGCAACAAGTGAATGGTTGATCAATCATTTAAAATTCGGAATAGATAATAGTCACATGTTAATGAGAAATTATGAAAATATAGAAGTGGAAATAAATGCGAGTGCACAATTTCGAGTAAAGTATGTCATTACTTGAAATTCTTTCGTCTGGTTATTCTGCAATTGGACAAGAGCAACCTATTTTGAATCTCTGTTGCATGCAATTACTTGGGGAGTAGCGACCCCACGGGTTACCACAGCTCACAGTTCCATGCAGTTCGTCAGAACAATAACACTTAAACTACAAAACACTCTACTCTTTACAGGTAAGGACAAACACAGTGTCTCCGTCCCTAGTTAATTGGCCGAGGGAGAGGGAAGGGATTGGTTCAGTGATAGCGCGCTGGACTAGCAACGCGGATATCCCTGGTTCGAATCCAGCATTCTGCCATTTTCTTTTCCTAGGTGCTTTTACAGCTCATGTCCAGTGATGGGCGTGTAGTCTGCAGTTAGAGAAAGAACACTGCTTGGAGGCCAGCAGTGCACTGAGTAGGCTCCAGAGAGCATATACATCTTTCAAGTCGCAGTGCAATAATTCCCAACAACAGCAACTACAATCTACCAACAGTGGAAGGTAATAAACCTGGTAGTGATTGTTAGAAGTAATTAAAGGGTTCGGGTTGAAGTGTATATTATTTCAGTATGTGTGTGATAAGTTTGAAAAGATATACGGCACACACTCACCCCCTGGAAAGATTTGGCTTACAAATGCGTACACGCACACATATGAAACAAAACTTATATATAACAATTTTGTGAATATATTGATGCTATAAATTTCCAAAATTTTATATGATTTTGTTTATATTAATATTGTAGTATTTTTGTATATTTACATATACAAACATTACATACATATTTAACGTACATATTTACATATTAACATATTTAATTTATCCCCCCCCCAAATCTGGGGTGAAACACTCACAACAACCTTCTCTTAGTCCAGTTTTTAAAATTGAAATTCACAAATTTTATAATTACTGTATCTAAATTGGATGAAATTAATTGGAGTTGTCGAAAACTGAAAAAAAAAAACTGTTCAATAAAAGCGCACTCCCGGTTTACTAATTTTCCTGAAAAACTCGGTATTCTTGCTATCTATTAATTTATAGCTCTATATATGTGTGGGTCACGATTCCAATTTAAAAAGAAAATCGTTGCAGACGTTTTCGAAAAAATAGCGGAAAATTGAAAAATACATTTCACTAAAAATCGCATTTTCGATCATCCGATTTTTTTTTTTTTAAACTCAGAATTTCAACAACACATTTAATTTTAATTAATATTATTTTGATCATAGAATTATATATAGTAAACTGAAATAGCACTTTAGAGGGAAACCTAACCCAACCCCTCCCACAAAGGTGCCCTTAAATAAATTTTATCAGAGAAATGTTTTAAATATTGTATATTGTAAATGTTGTAGATTTTTGTATGTTTGGTTGATATAACAAGTCTGAAGAAAATCGTGGAAGCCATTTTTGTAAGAAAATCGCAAAAAAATTAAAAAAAAAAGAAAAAAACATTCAGTAATGTGGTACTTCCAGTAGAGGAATTTTGACAGATGATCTACAGTCGATGGTAACTAAACATTTATCAAGTTTGAACTTTCTATGGTTTTCATTTTTCAGCTACGATATTCACATACATACACAAACACACCATGTTCTAAAAACCACTTTTTTAAATTCAAGGGACCTCAAAAAAGGTGTATTTTTAGTGAAAACTCGATATCGATTACAGTACTTCCGCTTTATTAGGAGTAAGAGAAAGTAAAAATAAAAAAATACATGCAAATGCTTTGTCTGCTCAACCCATGAGCTGCCTTCACGATGAAGTGATGTTGTGGGTTTAATAGGATCGGATTCTACTAGCAGCAATCCATAGCGTCTTCGTATAGTATCTGTTGATATAAATGCCTATTACTTATTTTAAAACAATTTTACAGGGTTCTGGGGATCCTATCAGCTATGTTTAAATTAAACTGCCACCATAAGCATTTGTTGAGATAGGGCGCTGCCAGAATCTTAGTTTTGTCACATGTATAACCCTTACCACCTTTTTTATGGCCTGCTCAACTAATCTACAATATTCAACACATATATTTACTCTTCTTTACTATTTTTGCTTTAGTTTTTGAATCTAAATCATAAATTATGGAACCACATTTATTTCTATAAATACAAAAATGACCATTACATGACAAGTACATTTTGTTACAGACTTGGCATTTCCAACGGGACAGTTTCATACTTCTAGAGGGAACATTAATAACTTATCATTAAAAAAAAACCTTCACGATGGCATCAGACAGCCGTGCAAGAAATCAAGGGGAAGAAAATGACCTTGACACAGACACAGGAAAGGAGAAAAGGAAAAATCACACTGCACCTGCATGTCCTGTCAGCTTGCCTTACAAATGTAGTGTGTGTAATTATAGTTGTGCAAAATCGGGAACATTAAAGATACATATCCGTTCACATTCTGGTGAGAAGCCATATAAATGCAGTGAATGCAGTTTCAGTTGTAAAGTATCTGGAGGCTTGAAATCACATATGCGAACACATACAGGTGAAAAGCCATACAAATGTAGTGTATGTAATTATAGTTGTGCAAAATCGGGAACATTAAAGATACATATCCGTATACATTCTGGTGAGAAGCCGTTTAAATGCAGTAAATGTAATTACAGTTGTGCACAGTCCGGAATGTTAAAATCACATATTATGCATATACATACTGGCGAGAAGTCATATAAATGTAGTGAATGCAATTATAGTTGTACACACTCCGCACAATTAAAAATACATACGCGTGTACACACTGGCGAAAAGCCATACAGATGTAAAGACTGCAATTTTATTTCTAAAACATCCGGTAATTTAAAAGTACATATGCTAACACACACTGGTGAGAAGCCATACAAATGTAGTGAATGTAAACACAGTTGTACAACATCCACCAACTTAAAAGTACATTTGCGAACACATACTGGCGAGAAACCATACAAATGTAAAGAGTGCAATTTTAGCTCTAATACATCCGGTAGTTTAGAAGTACATATGCTAACTCACTCCGGTGAGAAACCCTACAAATGTAGTGAGTGCAATTATAGCAGTAAAACATCCAGTGCTCTTAAGGGACATATGCGAACACACTCCGGCGAGAAACCCTTTAAATGTAATGAATGTAATTACAGTTGCGCAATATCGGAGCATTTAAAAGTACATATGCGAACACACTCAGGCGAGAAACCATACAAATGCTGTGAGTGCAATTATAGCACTAAAACATCCGGAGGTTTAAAAGTTCATATGCGAACACATTCAGGTGAGAAACCATACAAATGCAGTGAATGTAATTACAGTTGTTCAGTGTCTTCATCATTAGCAATACATAAGCGAACACACTCAGGCGAGAAACCATACAAATGTTGTGAGTGCAATTATAGCACTAAAACATCCGGAGGTTTAAAAGTTCATATGCGAACACATTCAGGCGAGAAGTCATACAAATGCAGTAAATGGAATTACAGTTGTTCAAGGGCCTCATCATTAGCAATACATATGCGAACATATTCAGGCGAGAAGCCATACAAATGCAGTGAATGTAATTACAGTTGTTCAGTGTCTTCATCATTAGCAAGACATATGCGAACACATTCAGGCGAAAAGCCATACAAATGTACTGAATGCAATTATACTTGCAGAATACCCGGATATTTAAAACTACATATGCGAACACATACAGGTGAGAAGCCATACAAATGTAGTGAGTGTAATCACAGCTGTACAACATCCACCAAATTAAAAGTACATATGCGAATTCACAGTGGCGAGAAACCATACAAATGTAAAGAGTGCAATTATAGCTCTAATACATCCGGTAGTTTAAAAATACATATGCGATTACACACTGGCGAGAAACCATACAAATGTAAAGAGTGCAATTATAGCTCTAATACATCCGGTAGTTTAAAAATACATATGCGATTACACACTGGCGAGAAACCATACAAATGTAAAGAGTGCAATTATAGCTCTAATACATCTGGAGGTTTAAAACAACATATGCGAACACATACAGGTGAAAAACCATATAAATGCAGTGAATGCAAATTCACTTGTTCGCAATCTGGACATCTAGGAGTGCATATGCGAATACATTCCGGGAAAAAGCCACATAAATGTACTGAATGCGATTATAGTTGTAAAATACCCGGAGATTTAAAAAGACATATGCGAACACACACAGGTGAGAAGCCCTACGTATGTAGTGATTGCAATTACCGCTGTGCACGATTGGGAAATTTAAGAATACACATGCGAAAACATACTGGCGAGAAGCCATATAAGTGTAGTGAATGCAGTTACGGTTGTTCACAATCCAGCCATTTGAAAATACATAAGCTAACACATACTGGCTTGATGCCATATAAGTGTAGTGAATGCAATTACAGTTGTAGTCTTTCCAGTAATTTGAGAAAACATATGGAAACCCATACGACTGAAAATAGCTGATGATAAAAACCAATTAGTAACGTTGCATGCTCCAATTGATTGATTTTGCCTGAAATCTTCGTGTCTGATGCGGTGGTAATGTCTGAACTACTTGTGTGAGAAACCATGCTGACAGGTGGTCATAGACACCGTAATATCTAATGACTCTTTGCAAGCAAGCGTAAGAAATCACAACTTCCATAAGACTTCCTAAAATCTATTTTTAATTTCTCCAGGAGGAACTATGCAATCATGTTACGCTTCTATATATTCTTTACTGTAGCGAATGTAAGTGATACAAAATTCTGAACTGCAACATGAAAGAGAACATTCTTTTCGATCAGTTTGGAACAATTCTTTAGATCAGGGCTCCGCAACCTTTTCTTGCCCAAGGCACAACAAACTTGTTCCGCAAATTTTGTGGCACATTAAAAGTAAATATGTAAAAATGCATAAATATTACATAATTTTTGTTATTTTGTACATATAAATACATACCTATAGCCATATAACATAGTGTAAAAAAGGCAGGGTAATTATGTGATACCTGAGCTTGTTTCCATGAATACAAACGCTTTATCAGAGTTATTTTCCGTAGTAGCCTACTTCTTTCAAGTTCAAAATAAAATTCAAGCACAAAAAGTTTCGGTTAAGAATGAAATACGCAAATTTTAACAAAAAAAAGGAAAAATTTACCAGACAACGAAAGACAGACAGACACACGCGCGCGCGCGCGCTCACACACACATTGGGCTAGCCATGAAATGTTTTTATAAACTGCATGAATGAAGAGAAAAATTGAATTACCTTAGATCGGTTTTTCACATAATGAAGCAGGTTATAAAAAAAAATATCTCTGATGCTCTCTAGCTCTGCAGAACCAACCACAACAACTAATGCTATATATTCGGCTCGAATTTGAAAGTACAACACGAAGTTCTTGATCAAGACCTTTTAAGCCAGGACCGCTTATCATTTTTATTTAACACTTTGTTCACATAAATATATCATGGAAAATGGGAGTAAAATTGAAATAGCGTGGTCTGAAATCCGAGGATATTTTTTCCTAACCAAAATGCAGACAGCATTCAATGGAACTTCGACAATGTGAACATTTGGCGTCCCGACAGTTACTCAATTTAATAAATTCCTCTCGAATTTGCAAAGAAAGTTCATCTGTAGAATTTATAGCATCGGTTGCAAAACGATTTTGGATCCTGGTCGAATTGTTCTGTATTAATTGAATAAAAATAGTAGTCAAAGTTATTCAACAATTTTTGGTATTATTTTTATCGGAATTATTAATTTATTATACACGACGAGCTACATGCAGCATCACTTCGTTGTACCTACTATTATGCGTATAGCGGCACATATAGCGTTGCCTGTGGTGCTGTGGCAACCGAGTTGCGGATCACTGCTCTAGATAAGAATAGTGAAACCCATCAGTTCAGATCAAAACGTCATTGTCCAGATAGAGCTGAATAATGTAATCGCTATCGTAGATTAAATTTAGAAATAATAGATTGCATAATTAATCAAATTAACTTTTGATTTTCGTTAAAAGCTTTTAAACAATAAAAGAAAAGAAAAGAATTGACGATATATTATTCTTATTAATTTGTCCATTGTTTGCCAATTTTCATATCATTTTATTTCCATGGTGTCGGCTAAAAGTATGTGTCTCTTATAAATCAATCCAAATAACTTTCTTAAAATTAAATAATAAACAATTTCTGATTTATTTTCTGTTACCTTATTTACTTATCTCAAGTGTTTGTATCTTTTTTCACTATATTATTATTTATAGTTATATATATGAGTTACTTATACATATTGCTATGTTCATAGTTTAATGTGTTTTACATGTTTAAATTTATGATGAATGATAATTTCATGTTTATTTTATGTGTTATTAATATTATTTCTTTCCTGGTAAATTCTGTTTACTTAGCAATGGCGACCGACCTTAACGATTTATCCCATTATCTATTTCAATGCCCCGCGTTCTAAACGCAGAGAAATAAATATCCAATTACATTTTTTAAGGAAGCTGTTTCGCTTGATGGGAACTTTGTAAATTACTTTTAAAGTATAGACTTGAAGAAAATTAATGCTTTGTTCAAATATGTTGTGAAGAAGTCTTTTAAAAAAGTAATTCATCAGAATGAAAAGAAAACATATGTTACAGTTTATCTTCTATCTGTATAAAAATTCAGCATCCGTATGTTTGTGGCCGCAAAAGTCGAAAAGTAGTCTATGGATTGACTTAAAATTTTTACACAACGTTACATTTCTATATAAAAGTGTTTATATATACTTTTTATTCCTAAGTTCCTATGGATACGGGAAATTCCGAGCGTTTCGTGAGTTTGGCAGAAATAGATAGAAGCAGACGTGTTACGATCGTGGCGCCCCACTGCCGAAGATATTCTGCACAGAATACCTCAAGAAATGCAATCATGGTTTGGATTTCACAGAAGAAATATACAGTGAAGCAACAATCTTCATTGAGGTTCTTTGTCTTGCAATGTGTGGCAAGTTGAGGGCACTATTGAGAGTAACAGTACCGAATAGGATCGATCAATGCAACATTCGAGAGAGAACTGCTCAGAGAGCAATCATACATCAGAAATGGCTTACAGCTATTCGTCCAAGAAAATACACTGAAACTCTTTTAAGAACAGAAGATAGCATTTGATACCATCGTACAATCTGTGACCAACCAATCCGGAGGATTTACTTTTTGGACGCTCCGGGTAGAACTGGAAAAACGTTCTTAATTTCCTTAATCCTGGCTAAAATCCGGTCAAATGGCCACTTGCTTCTTCAGGTAATGTACTATGTTGACGGAAGGAGGTAGAACAGCGCATTCAGCTCTTAAAAACATTTTTTCTTTCTTTCCTTTCAGTTCAAAGCAACGCAAAGTAGGG
>JAAEAF010000436.1:0-58127 GCA_011037195.1 Triatoma infestans
ATATTAAGATTTCCATATCATAGGCGAACGCCCGTAAAACTGAACTGCACGAAATCAAAGCAGGAAGAAATTCCCAGAAAGTTTGCGACATTTGAAGAAGGTCTGTGTGTCTGGATTTTCCCTAATCCAGCAGTAATTTCACAATGACAAAGCTAAATTTGACTTCCTTTAGAATAGACTTCCTTTTTCTATTGCCAACTGACACATTATTACGCCGCATACAAAGTATAAGGAGATTTTTTTTGTTTGTACACTCTGAAAATATAGTTTGCTTTGTGTTGTTTCAAAAATTTTCCAAGATTTTTTTAACATTGAGAATTCCCTTGAAGTTTTTCTCAATATTTCTGTATTTTACTAAATTTATGTCATTTTTCTTAAAAAAAAAAAACAAGGATTAATATTATATTTCATTCAAATTACGTGTATCCGGTAAGAAAGAGGAAGTATACCGCTCAGAGGAAGTATACCGCTCAGATATCAGTTTTCCATTACACCATGAATACGAAAAAATATTTTTTACTTCCTCATACTGATCGATGTATGAGGAATTATTGCGATCGAGTTCCATTTATGAAATTGAGTTTTCACCAGAAATCACCATATGTTTTGAGATTCTTTGAAAATGAAAAAAATGTTTTATTGCGAATGATCATCATAACTGTGTGTCTGTCTGTCTCGTTATTCTGATTTTTATTTTTAACTGATGTCTCAGATGCATTATTTAGTAATTTCAAACGTGTAAGATCTATAATTATGACAGTATATTATGTATTACGTCAAGTATTATAGTTTGATGACTAATAGAAGTTCTGTTGAAGGATGTTGTTGGGAATATCTTTATAATAATTACAGGTTTTTTTTTATTATTATCATCAATGACGCCGCCGAATAGGTAACGTTGTTTGATAGATATTGAATATCCAGTAGAAATGCTACTTAAAACAAAAGAATAATCAAACAGTTTTGCAATAATTTTGAATATGTGTTGAAAACATTCTATGCCACGCGCCTATCAAAATTCTATGTCAAGGACTCTTCCATGAAACTGTTTTGCCCAAGCTCCATTCTATCGTCTTTCACAGCATACGTCATTTTTATTTCCTCAAATGAGAATATTTATGTGAAATACATGTTTTGTGGTCCCCTGAGTACGAAAAATATCTTTTTAACGTAAATTCAAAAACTCAAACTATTGCAGGAAACTCAAAACGATATTCCGCTTAATCCGCTTAACCACATCACTATGGCATATTATATAGGTGCTAACCATACATTTTACTGAACTGCCGCGTAGAAGAGAGCTTAAACAGTGCTGGTCACTTAGGACCTTTAAAATACAGCTTTCTTGGAAAAATGTTTCAAATAAAAGAGATCAGGCATTTATACGTGATGGATAGTAAAAGTTTAGATAAATATTCACCAATTTGAAATGCGACTTTACTGATTTTTTTTTCCCGTTAGTTGTTCGCGATTTACTTCAACTTAGAACAATGTTTAATTTTAATTCTCCTGATAACAGGAAGTAATTCTGATCACGTCAAATTTTTGAAAGTGAGTTTTTATTGGAAATACATGTTTTCAAGGTTCTCTATAGGAATTTGTGGGCAAAATTGCCGGAAACTGAAAACATGATATTGCTTTTTTCGTATATCATCATCGGTTCTGGAAACAAAGGTTTTTGGTCAAAACCCACCAACCGGAAGTGCTGACGTAATGGATTGTTATTATTATTTTTTTTTACTGCCTCTGAACATCGTCAATTTTTTTTTTTAAATTGAGTTTTTACCGGAAATATATGTTTTGAAGTCTCTTGAGTATGAAAAAAGTGTTTTCAGCGAAACTTCTGTCTGTGGGTGTGTGTATGAACATAATATCTGAAAAACGAAGACTGGCAAAAAGCCCAAAATTTGTATACCGTTTAGGTTATTATTACCGTTCTGTCTGTGGGTGTGTGCAGGAATTTGTGTGCAAAATTGCCGGAAACTGAAAACATGATATTGCTTTTTTCGTATATCATCATCGGTTCTGGAAACAAAGGTTTCGCGATTTACTTCAACTTATAACAATTTTTACTTTTAATTCTCCTGATAACAGGAAGTAATTCTGATCACGTCAAATTTTCGAAAGTGAGCAAGAACAACCTCATCTGTCACAAAGGTTTCGGGCAAAATCCATACCGGAAGTGTGATTTTACTAATTTTTGGTTTGTTTGTGATTTTCTCGGAAAACAGTTCTAACGATTTTCTCAAATCGTTATCTAACGTTTTCCCTGGATATAGGCTATATCAATTTGCCGAATAACTACTATTCCTTCGCAAAATTAACGCAAGTTAGTTGGAAAGTATATTTTCACTTCATTTTTCATTTCAACTGCATATACTGCATATGTGCACTCTTAAATACTTATTTCTTTTACTTGAAACATTTTCCTGAGAAAATTGGTTTAAAGAGGTTCCAGGTAGGCGTGCTATTCCAGTTTTACAGAAGGTTCTCCACTATCGCTTTATAATGTTCTGTTAAACGGTAATAATAAGTGTTATCATTCTGATGATTATCACCGATTAGATATTAGAAACCTCGTCCCCTCCCGTTCCCAATAACTTTACTGATCTTTACTGACCAAGTAATCATTGGCGACTTGATGTCGGACTACAAGAATATCCGGTTTTTTCAGGTCAGTTTTTTTCTAATTGTATGTTATACCATTTTTTTAATCAATTCCTCCTTCTTCTTCTAAATATCTGGATTGCTTATCTTTTTATTTTATCTTACATTAGTCATATCATAAGGATTTGCTATCCTTCATTGTATACCCTCATTATCGTTTTGTTTCCGTTTTAACTGTACTTAACATACAGTTTCTCTTCGAGGAAGGAAACAAAAGGGGAAAAAAATCTAGCGTGAAACACACTATTTTCTCTTACTCTAGTTTAATAACAGTTTAAAATTGATAAATTTAATTTAGTTATCCCTGGCAATAAATATAGAAGTGTCCGGGGTACTTGTAGCTACCCAAACATCCAAGATAGGTAATAGTTGAGTTGAAGTGATTACATTGCAGTCCAGTATACTGTATAGTGTCAATAACATTGAACAATCTCAAATAAAAATTTGGAATTTATCGTCACAGATACCTCAGGAGAATCTAAAATCAATTTCTTGACACCGTCATCAACATTTCTACTTAAGATAGTAAGTAAAAGTGAAAAAATTATGTTTAGGAATAAGCAGTTAATTTTACTGGGAATAGAATTAGTATCAGAGACATTTTCCCGTCGTGACATTTTCGTGTAAACTGAATTTGCTCTGTGCAAGTCTGTGTTGTCACACTGTCTGAAAAACGCATCCTGAAGATGAGCGAACGCCCGAAACCGGTCGATGACCACAAAATGAAGCAGGCTACTACGGAAAATGTCTCTGATGCTTTCCAGCTTTGCGGACCAACCACCACAACTAATACAATATTAGTATTATATTTAGGTATCAGAATCCTTTTAAAATTGGTCAAAAACATTAATTATAACTTGCTTTATTCCCTTAATAGGATTTTCGAAGACCTTTTTGATTACTTTCTCTTACATCAAGTCTTGTCAAAGTTTTGAATTTGAATTTACAACGGAACTAGATATTTTTTAGGTAGGCTGAGTTTCAAAAAAATGTTTTTTAGCTAATGGTCTTTATATGTAAACAAAATATCTGAAAAGCGAAACATCTCAGAGCGTTCGAACTAGATATTCTTTTTAGGCCCTATCACCATATCTGACACGTAGGTTTCAGGCAGAATCCATTAACCAGAATGTGCGACTTAACCGAACTTTTTACTTCGTATACTATCCAGATACATAAATACTTATGCCCATTTATTTCAAATACTTTGTGGAAAACAATGATTTCTTTGCAGCTTTCTGAGGGAAAATCGGAAGTGCGAATTTACAGAATAGTTTTATAAGTTTCTCATAAACGGTTATAAAGAGTTTCTTTAAACTTGGAATGCTCTTGCTGCATAGATAGAAATGTATCACTTTTATCTGTACCATTTTTCTGAGAGTTTGACAGTTAATTTTAATCTAAAATTTGCCGAAGTTTTGTTGGTTTTAAAGACTGCATAACACCGCTCAAGTATAATCTCTATTACCATTTTTTTGACCAGCCCATCTAAAAATATTGTGACGTTGCAATTTGAAAGTAATTATTTAAAAATTAAATTCTATTAATTGGTGTAAGAGAAAGGCATGTGAGTGTTTCACTCCGAATTTTTTTTATTTTTTAAAGTTTTGGAGTTCATTTCGCTGTCTTATAAGCATTTATTCTAGGATATTAAGGACTGATATCCAAAGTATAATAAGGATATTTTACTTGCTCTCTAGTAATAGTTTAGAAGGAACAAGTCCCCAGATTTAGTATAGAGTTAGTAGGCAATGGTAAGGTTATGTTTTTTTATAGCCTTAACCCTGAAAAACTTTTCTCTCATAGCAGTAAACAACAACGTCAACATTAGAAATGACAGAATTTCCCTTTTACATCAATAATTCAACTGAATAGTATCTCTGTCCTTGGAACTTCCCTGGTACTGAAATATAATAACCACAACGACTGGAAATGGAGTGGGGGAGCAAAGGTTAGGGGACAACAACGGTCGGAGAGGAGTAACTTAGGCCGGATTAATATCAAATGTTTAAACATTAGAAAATATAGTAAGTGGGGAATTATTCAAGTTATATGGGGATGGGAGGAGTTCGTCCATTGCTTAGAGCGGTATTAACGACAGCATCAAGCAATATTGCGTGTTTGACTTCATTATGTAGATTGTTGGAAAGATAATTCACGTAGTTTTATCTATACTCTTAATTTAATAGTGTCCTATGTTAAATATTTGTATTCAAACCAGATTCAGGATATCTTTTAGTCCTTCGTAAAGTCACACTTCCTGATTACTCAGTTAACTGATTTGCTTCATATTTGGAATTCTAGCAATGCCTGTAACAATGGGCATATTAATATCATATACGTTGTAAAAACATACGTTTTGTTGAAGTAATAGTAGAAAGCTTAACGTCACTCCCCCCCCCAGAACTCCTAAAAAAAATCAATTTTTCCGGGAAAATGTTTCAATAATAGCGATAGGCATTTATGTTTGTAGATAAGTATACTGGAGCCGTTTTCGGAAAAGCCATTTATAGCAAAGTCGCATATCCGGTGGATGAATTTTGCCAAAAATCTTCGTATGGAGAAGCGGTTAATTACAAAAACGGAATACTGGGCTTTCTGCGCTTATTCATTTTTGAGATATTTTATTGACACACATACAAACAATAATGTGAAAACTTGTTTTTTTTTTCATACTTAGAGGACCTCAAACAAGGACTGGCACTTTCTTACTATCTTACAAGTAAGAGGAAGTATTGCGAACGTGCTAGATTTTCAAATTGAGTTTTTCACACCGGAAATACATGTTTTGGCCTCCCCTGAATAAAGAAAAAATGTATTTTAGCGAATGGTGTGTGTGTGTGTGTGTGTGTGTGTGTTAACAGAAAATCTCAAAACGAAAAGTAGTAGGAAGCTCAAACTTTATGTTCCATTTAGGCAAGAACAGCGCATCAGACCCGAAGATTTCGAGCAAAATCCATCTACCGGAAGTCCGTCTGCCGGACTTTACTGAATAGTTTTTTTTTCTTCAATGACTTTCCTTTAAAACTTCGTATAGTATTTTCTCAAATAAAGACCTATCCTTTTATTTGAAACATTGATATTTGGGGGGAGGTGGGTTCTGGGGAAACAGTATCGTTATGGTTTCCTCTAAAGTACAACTTCAGTATAATATATGGTTTTACCATCCATCTGCATAATATTATTAGAAGCATTGATAGAATTCCAAATTTTGAAAGAATTTCGGTAAAATCGTTTAACCGGAAGTGCGACTTTACAGAATTTTTTTTGTTTTTTTTTGAAATTTTCTTGAAAACGGCTGAAGCAGTTTTCTTTAAAACTTGTAATGCTGATTGCATTGATATAAACGTATCACTTTTATTTGTAACATAAAAAAAATTTGATAGTTGTGCGGAATTTTTGGCGTCAAATTTCACATGTTACGGGGCAGTTGGGCTCAATGTTTTTGGTGCGCTCTACTGGGCCACAATGTAATCACTTCTCTATCTGCCAAGCTTAATTAAGTAGGTACTTATTCCCTTTAGCACCTCTATATTTATGTAAATACGTACAATTTGAGTTTAAAAGTATGTGCCATTTTATATATAATTGTATTAAAAGGAGTGAGAGAAAGTCGTGATTTTTTTTGGTAAGTTTTTTTTTCAATTAAAAGAATGGGATTTTTGGAACATTCTGAGGGAGATTCAAGGTTAAGTTTCCCTTATAAATACTGATCCAACTTCTATCCATTATTAAGGTATTGCTTAAATTTTAAGTTTGAAGAAAATTGATTAAAAACCGGAAAGTGTAACTTTCCTTTTCATTTATTAATTATTAGTTTTTGTCATATTGTTGTTAATTAAATTTAAATAAAGAAATAAGGTTTAATCAGTAAGTAAAAAGACAACCGTCATTTATTCGAAGACCCATATTTTATAAAATAGAGTATATTACCAGTAATATGGCTGTTAGTTTATTGATAGCGTGTAAAGAAGATATTTCTCGCATGCGAGATCGCCCAGGATATGGACCGGCCCTCGTACATATACAGCTATATATTACGTCTTTGGCTGCTCAACATTTCCGTACCCTATCTTAAACTGGCCAGAACAGGGCAATGCCCTGGGAAAGCTATTCTATGCCAATGACCGCCGCTAGCTGACGTCAAAAAAAAAAAGAACTAAAGGCTAAGAAAGAAAACTCTTCCAGGCTTTCCCTTCATAGATTTTCTGCAATAGAATTTGTTGTCACTTAACTAACCAAAAAAAAAAGAAACTTTTGAATATTTTATAACAATTTAATTAACCAAAAAAAACATGTGTTTTTATAATTTTTTATTTTATTTTATTATTAATTAGTGTAATTAAAATGATTAATTTAATGTTAAACGAAATGTTAGTTAACGGTGAAGCTATAAAATAAGTGATATACGTAATTATCATTAACAATGATAATGTCTCTGTTTTGAAGAGCATGAATTTAACAGGCCAGAATGATTATGCAATTTATAGAATAGTGACGACACAGTAAGTCTTTCTTCGTTTTTTATTAATCTCTTTTATTCGTTTTTAATTATTTTAATTGTCTTTATTCTTTTGGATTTAATTTATCTGAAATTTATAATTCCACATGTTTTTTTTTTCCACTTTATTGTGATCTTGTTGAATTTTCTTAATTGAGTTCTTAACCGGTAATACATGTTTTCAAGTATCCTGAGTAAGGCAAAGTGGTATTTAGAAATAGTTTTCTCCGTCTCTAATCGTGTGTTCAGCGTAGCTCATAAACAGAAAATCACCGGAAGCTAAAATTTAATAGGGGGGGGAGGTGTGACTTTAGGCTTTCTATTACAGTATATTATTATACGACTCTACCGTCTATATAATATTAATATTGAATCTAATTTATGGACAAAATTGTGAGTTTGAAGAAAATCGGTTTATAACGGAAGTCTGTTTTTTTACATTATCTTTCGGCAATATGCACATTTTCGTTCAATGGGAAATTTGAAACGAGCTAATTCCGGTATAAAAATAAATAAATAATCAAAACTATGTAAATTCCAGTAAGAGAAAGTCGTGTGAGCGTTTCATGCCAGATTTTTAATATTATTATTATTATTATTATTCTTTGAAGTTTTTTTTCTATTTGCATTTTTTTTTTTATCAATGTGATTATTTTTTGTATTATTTATACCTTTGTATTTTATTTACCTGTTTGCTTTATTTTGTTTTTCTCTCCCACTCTTATCTCTCTCGCCCTCTAGTTAGTCACGGAGTTGATAACTGGTCATTTTGTTTATGTATTGGATTTTCATTTATTTCAGTTCAGTTATACCAGGTGTATTTCTTTATCATTTGTGTTTATTTCAATTTAATACTTTTTTTTTTTTTTTACTTTCTATATAGGTCAGGCTGATGTAACCAAAGCGCCTTCAGATGCCTCTAAAATGAACTTCCTGTTGTCTATTTTAACCAAAATCTTATACGGGAACGCTAGTAGAAAACCTTAAGCAAAATATCAACTTCGACTTTTTTGCCATTTTCCCCGTTTTGAGTTATAATGATCACATATATAAAAACACATACGATGTGTGTATGTGTGTGTTTTGGTTTGAGCGGTTGCAGTAACAGCGAATTGCAAAAACCTTTTTCAAGAACCCCAAAACAAATAAATTTCTGGTGAAAATTACATTATTCAGAATTTAACACCATTTCAATCATTTCTACTTTTACAGCAACAGAGAAGGGGAAAAAAAAGAGAAGAAAACTGATGTAAAACATTCATACAACTTTTCCTTATTTATTACAGTAATTACAATTCTAATAAAAAAATAATAATAATTTGGAACTTATTGTTGGCCAAATTATTTAAATCATTTAATAGTCATAAACTTAAGTAATGACGGACCGTACATTATACTCCATGATTTTTTTAGAACATAAGGAGTTATTTGAATATGATTACACTTTAGACAACCCTTACATAAACTCGATTTAATTTGCAACAAAACTTACAGTAACTATTTTAAGAGTTAAGCCTAACGTCTGTGATTGATTCTGGTACTTCATTGTAGTACTTTCTCTTGAAAAAATAAAAGAAAATAAGTATATAATTACTGTCATCCGTCTTTGGGTTAAGAAATTTCTTCTTATGAACAAGAAGGTCTCGGGTTACCGTGTGGGCGAATATTTTTCTGGAAAAGGAGTACTTCTGCGAACCAATTTCTATTTTGTTTTTTTTTTAATCATCCAGTTCTAGGATTTTCCTTCAGGTGTTGTTCTTTATTTTTTGTTGTCTTAATTCCATTTAGCATTATTGTAATTATGAAAGGTTAGATGGGTGAAACGACCATATGATTATTTATCTAATAATATTTTATTTATGTCTGTAGTTTATAATAATATATTATAAACTTTATTAATGTTATTTAGTTGAAACTACGATATAATAATCCCCCTCCTCCATATTCCACGAAATTTTCTACCAAATCATAAGGTACCCGGGACAGTTTCATCTATGTAGTTCATCCACATTCGAGGTCCGTTGCTCAGTGGACTTTCTGGGGATTCTTAAGATCTTTTGTTTTTGCGATACTTCTACACATACCGTGTAGAACACATAAAAACATTGCGTTAAAAAGATTCGAAACATATAATTGCGAAAATGATCACGCAAACATATAATTCGAAAATTTGGCAGACCATTACTTCCGCATACAGTAAAAAATAATGTACCTATGTCCGAATAGAGTTGTGAGATTTGGTCATCGGAATTTATTGTTCTACAACTTAGTTATGAAACCGCAACGGCTATTAATCTCCGCCCATTGCCAAGCTTTCTAGTAGCTGTTAAGTCATACAGCTCCATCTACAATAAAGTTGTCGAGTTATACTTTTATAAGAATGGCCCAAAGTACCATTTGTAGGTTTTCATTTAGCCAAAAAACTTTAAGCCTTTCAGATGACTGAAAAGGAAGAATAAGTTAATAGTGCCTTTAGTGCCTTTCCTTGTCATTTCATTTATTACTTTCTCAATTGCTGTAAGTTAGCGATATATTTTTCTTACTGTAATCTCGAGCAGACAAAACTGATAAAGGTCATCCCTGCAATTTCTAGTACCACATAACCATCAGCTTCAATGTCGGGAGACTATATAAGAGGTTTGTTCCAAGGCCAAGACCGGAAATCGTAATAATACACCATTACAACATGGCGGTCCACTGTTTTATTTAAATATAAGTGGGAATTCTTCTTGGCAATATGCCCAAATTCTGATTGCAACTTTCTATGTCAATTTTACTCCTTGAATTTTTTAGACTTATGATAGTAAACACTGATCAGATACCTTGATCTGATCTTTTATATTTTACGACACTGGGCATCTCTCCATTTATGACTAATTAATATAAATTCCTAGTTATCTTCCTAACACACCAAAAACTCTCAACAAGCTCTAGATTTTCATTACCTTATTGGTAATGAGGACAAGTTTGTTGAAGGCTCATTCATAAGTAAAAAGATAAATGGTTATAGTTTCAATGTGGTATTTGAAATGTATTTCACAAGTTACCTCTTTAATGTTTATTACCTCTTTTTGGACGTAAACCCCTAATACAGAAAAAATGATCTGCCCTGAAGAGTGGCCAGTTTGCACTTTTGTTTTCACTTCTTTGTTGCTGTGAAACTTTGAAGTCTTGTCAAGAAGTTTCTTGAGGGGACCTAAAAAAAAAAAAAAAAAAATCTGGTGTGGCAGAATCAATTCCCAGCCTATTTTTTCTTCAATATTTCCAAAGATTGTACAATATTTTGGGCAAATCATCAATGCGAGTTTTTCGGTCAATTATGAATTAATTATGATCAAACTCTCTTGTAGAAATTTGACTGCATTATTGTTTAAGGATTCGACTGTCTAAATTTCAAATGTGTTTACCCCATTCCCTACAACCAGAAATCGTATCAGTGAAGCTGATCTACTTACTTACTTCTGGGCTTTACAGGCCATTGTGGCTTCTATCTATCTATCTATTTAGACAGAATAGACATTGGCGCTACAACCCTAATGGGTCTTGGCCTCCTCAATGAGCCTCATCCATGAATCGCGATTAGTTGCAGCCGCTCTCCAATTGCGAACTCCCAATAGGTTCCTCGCGTCATTGGTCACACCATCCAGCCATCTCAGCTTAGGTCTGCGGACCCGCCGAGACGTTCCGATTTCTCCTTCGAGTAATCTCCTTGGTATGTCGTCCACCTGCATCCTCGCCACATGCCCCGTCCAGTCAATTGGTCCAATTTTACTACCCGAACCACGTCTGCCTCACCATACAATTCATACAGTTCTCTATTTTTCCTTCTCCTGAACACATCTCCTTCCCTCAAGGGCCCCAAAATTCTCCTTAAAATATTTCTTTCGAAAACAAGGAGATTGTCTTCGTCCCTTTTGGAGATAGTCCAGGACTGGGAGGCATATGTTAGTACTGGGCGTATGAGCGTTTTATATAATTTTTGACTTCCTGGAAATTAATTGCTTTTCATGTGCTTTACCAAGCCGTAGTAGCACCTGTTGGCAGCCATGATCCTTTTACTTATTTCCTGCGAAATACTATGGGAGGAGTTGACTTGAGAGCTAAGGTAGGAGAATTCCTTCACCTTCTGAAAGCAGAACGGACCTATTTGTAGGTTCTCCCCTGGGGGAGCCAACGCCACCTCCAACAAACATATTTTTGTTTCATTTATTTGGAGACCTATTAACGATGCTGCTTTCTGGAGTGAGAGGAAGGCACTCTTTAGTTGAGGCAGGATCGTGCAATAATATCTATGATGTCGGCACATGCAAGCAGTTGGACCGATCCGATGTGGCTTCTGGTCTTTCGAATTTTTGAACTGAATCTCTCGAACCTTTCCATCTCACTCTGTTCCTCGGCCTTTCTCTTCTCCTCTTACTCTCCATCCTGTTTAACATAATAGTCTTGGGAGCTCTCATCTGATCCATTCTTTCCAGATGACTTAGTCTACTTGCCTTAATTATCCTTCTTATATTCTATATGTTCTAAAATACTTTATATTTCCTCGTTGGTCCAAAATCTCCACACACCATTTTCCTTATGACTTTAGGACGAATAAGCGTTTTGTAGATTGTCAGTTTGTACTTCTGACGAGCAGTTTGGAACAGAACAGCATCTTATTTGCGTAAAATGCAAGACTGGCAGCCATAGTTTTTTTTTCAAGTATATTTTATTCTTATTATTAACGAAGCTTTTAACTCCTTCAAATTCATCAGCTGCTCTTCTAAAGTGTATATTTCTAGAGGACTTACTATCGGTTTGAACGCCCATTCAAATAGAGGTTACATCTACTGAAACGAGGTCAAGCAGCTGCTCAAAAACTGAGAACAGGAATGCTAATTTACGATACAGAAAGAATATTGAATCGTTATTCTCATAAAGAGGTTCTTTAGGTCTTTTACTTATTTATATGATCCTTGTACTTTCCCTTTTGGATCGGTCTGTTTGCTAGATTGAGTTTTCATCGGAAATACGTGTTTTAAAGTTCCCTGAATACCAACTGAAAATTAATAGACGTTGAATATATTTTTGTTGGGTCCGCAATGCTCTAGAATTTTATCAGTCTTCTTTTTGTTAGCTCTTTCCGGTTTCGAATTCTCATCCTCTCCTCTCAGAGCTATCAAGTTTGTGTAGAGAAGAGTTGATTTCAAACTTCAAAGTTTCTGTCACGCACACACTGATTGAATTTGTATCTTACAAACATAATGATACAAACATTCAATTATTGTGGTGCGTGACAGAAACTTTGAAGTTGAAATCAACTCTTCTCTCTACACAAAGTTGATAGCCATACTCTTGACAATGGATGAGATTCTGTACCGGTTATAAATAACAAAAAAAGGATAAAATCCCAGAAACTGATAGAGACTGGTAGTCTGTCTACAATGTTGTTCAAATTTAGGCCCTTTTATATGCTAAAAACTAACATGAGCAATTATATTTCTCCAACAAGTATTTAAATGTAATACTAATGCCAGTTAGTCTTATTCGAAATTCCCTTTTACAAAGTAATTTTAAGAAGTAAAATGATTCATTAATAAATGACCAGGTAGCAAATTAGAAGGAATACCTGGCTATTGGGAAAGTAATTAGTGAGTATTTGCAGTATTTTAGAAAAATCTGGTGTGAGACACTTAAACTATTTTCTCTTTTTGAAGAATTTAATGGAAACAAATTCTTTAAAATTATAAAGTTTAAAAGTTTAGTTGGGCTGGACTTAAAAAAAAAAGGTGGTCGGGATAAAAACATGTCTCAACTGAGTGTAACTTGTATGGCATCGCCCTCTATTAGTTTCAATTTTAATCAAACCCAGACAGGTGCCCCTGAATCCGTCTAAAATCTGTTTATCCAGTAAAATGTTACAAATAATAGTTGATAGGATTATATCTAGATAGATTCCGAGTTGAAAGAAAACTAGCAAATTCCAAAAAGCTCTATTCTGTAAAGTTGCAACTTTGGGTCTTCAAATTTGGAATTATAGCAATGCTTCGAATATATATTAATATTAAATAGATTGCGGTACCCATATATTATACTCAAGTGTTACTTTAAGAGAAATGTTTAACGCTACAGTTCCCCCATGTAATCCCCAAAAAAATCAATTTGTCGTTATTCAGGGGACACCAAAACATGTATTTCCGGAGAAAATTCCATTTCAGAAATCTGACACGATCTGAATATTTCCTTCTTAAATAGGAGAAAGGGACAGGTGGTAGTGTAGTGGTTATGAGCATGGACTTGTAACTAGGAGGTCCCCAGTTCGAGTCCCGCGTATAACTCCTAAATTTTATATTCTTTAAAAAAATGTTAAAAATAAAGTAGGTGTTTCCGCCCCCGGCCACGACACCTAATTTTGGTAGTTGGACATTAAGCCCGCCTGAAAAAATAGGCATTACATTACTTTTTAAAATAGAATAAATAGCAGTATCATTTTCATTGCGACCAGTCTGGTTAGGTATGTGAAATTTCTTGAAATTTAATCTAAAATTGATTGTTATTTGACCGATTGATAGGAAATTTTCCTTTTCGACTAGCTCTAGGATAGTTACAATAATATATCAACAACTATATTTGTGTGTGGTTTCATTAAACAATAATAATAATAAATAACAATAATTCACATATGGCATTGTTTGTTGTGAAGGTTTGCTGTCATGAATGAATGAATATTATTACCACTTTAACGTAAGCGGACATTATTAAATTACGACATCATCTCAGCAATATACGCATAATTATTTATATTTTTTTACACAATAATAAATTTCCATTATATATGTATGTATGTGTGTATGCATTGAAAAGTAATATTCCTGATAGAATTTTATTTATTATTTATTTATTGCCCTTGAGTTGTTTTTGTACTCTGTTTAATATATAAATATATTACTTTCTCTTACTGTGTGTTTATGTAAAAGGAAGTTATTATAATTAGCGTTTGTGATAGATTTTTCGAAATTTGATTTTTACACACTATGAAGATCCCTCTGTGTGTGCGTATATGTATGTTTTATGTATGTGAAAAGCAAAATTTAAAAAAAAAAAACACGAAATAAATCATTTGGACATTTTCTTTAGATATTTTTCTGTGACGATAGACGTTTTCTCCAAATTATAATTTAAGTGGATTATAAGATTGTTAGACCTGCTATAATAATGAATAAGTATTAAATGTGTTGCCCAAATTCCGAACCTGGTGGAAATAGGTTGATCGGAATTGCGGGGCTTTACTCTTAAACATTTTTTTTTGTTTTTTTTCCCCAAGAAAATTGCTTTTTGAGAGGGGGGCCCCCGTCCTAGTTTTATGCTGTGGAAAGTCATGATTTCTTAAAAGTGACATTTTATTATAGTTTTGGTTCTCTCGCATATATTAGTCGACTAAATATTTAGTTAACATCATACTTTTGAAGAAAATTAATTCACTATAAATATCAATTATTTTTTTGGTAATTCTAAAATTACTGTACAAAATTGTGCGAGTGCAACTATTGCTATAAACAATTAAATTTATATCAATATTATTTTGTTGTTTTCATAAAACAAAAGTGTTTATCAATAGTGATTTCATGAATTGCCATCTTTTATTATTGTTTTCAATAATGTTGTTAGTTGATAGAACACGAAATTAAATTTATAAGCTTTTAAAAAAGAATGGATGAGCACACTCGAGCACAAGACTTTCGGGGAAATGCAGATATAAATTAACTTCCTGTTTCAATAAATTCAAAACTATTAATATAAATTGAAATATTATTTTTTAATAGAGATAGTTAATGAATAATTTTATATTGTTTTTAGATTTAGGAAGTGGAAATATTTTTGTATAGTTTAATTATTTATGCAGTATTATCTGTCTATAAGATTGTGTTGCTTTCTGAGTTTTATCTATTTTAATGTATTCGTTTTTCTTTATTCGGTTTTCTTTTTGATTTTTTTATCAATTTATTGTATTATTATTATTATTATTATTCATTAACTAAGAATGGAATACTAGACATTTACTCCCATTCATTGATAGCTATTGCGATCGATTTAACGTACTTTAATACTGTAGAGGATAGATGGTATTACCTTACATTGTACTGGTGTAGCACTTTGGAGGAAAGCTGAAGATTGCAGCTCTTCCAGAATGCTCCAAAAATCATGTTTCCTGGAATAAGAATGTTTCAAATACGATTGGTAGGTTTGTGTGTATGTAATTGGTTTGAAGAAAAACATTGGAGCCATTTTTGAGAAAATCGCAAATCAGAAAACTTTTTCTTTTTGTCCTACTTAGGTTTCCTTAAAAACATATATTTCTGGGAACAGGTAAAGTTTTTTTTTGTATTTTTAGAAAATAAGTTCGATTCATTTTTAAAACTAGAAGTTAATTTTATTAATCTAGGTTAATGTAGTACGATTTGTTGCTCTTAATTTTTGGTATTTTGCTCATTTGGATCCTATGATAGTTTATCACTTTCAACTTCCTGAAGAAAACTATGGCCGGCTAGTTTCTTTAATATAGTACTTAGAACAGAAGCAAATTGTTCCACTCCTCCTGGTTATCTCCTTATAAATAAGTTGGGTTCTTGACCCTCACTCCACTTCAAATCAGGTCTAGATCAACGCTCAAACTAGCTCTAGCTCTAGTGTACCACACAGACACACAGATAGACAGACTGACAAAACATAACTGGTTAAAGAGGTAAGACTCGTAAGATGGTGGTGGTAGTAGTAATAGAGTGAAGTGAAGTATATAATAGTAATTGCCTCCGTTTACTACACACACATGCACAAACAACAGGATCAACTGGTTTTCTAATTCTGGCTCTCTCCTCTCGTCACTCCCGGCCACCTCCAACAACTTGGTGTCAAGAAGGTAACGCCCCCATATTACCAGCTGGTCTATATAATTCTTCAATTTTTTTTAATTTTTTTTTTTTTCTCTCTCGTAAACAACTTTCTATATAAAGGTAAATAATAAATATACATGTTCATCATCATCAACATTGATTGGACATCATTTTATTTCTATGCATGTATTTTTTATATATATTTATTACGATGTTCTGTACAGTGAAAGTAATTGATAACAATTATTTGTCTACTTTTTCTAATAATGTATTTCTATTACTGGACCTCTTGTAACATATTTTCCTTCTTTTTTTTTTATTATCTTTTACTGCTGAGAGAGAGAGAGAGAGAGAGAGAGAGTATTACTATAGTTGCAAATTTTTGAAATTATGTTATCAAAGGAAATAAGGGTAACTTGAAATGAGGGTAAGTGTGATTTTGTATTAAGAACAAATTTATCTCTCTGGCTTCAAAATTAGTCTTATATTATATATATATATATATTGTTAAGGTCTGTCCACTTTTATTTGGAACATTCTTTCATGAAAATTGATTTTAGGAAAGATTTGGAGATGCTGAGAACGTTAGGGCATTCCTGGATTGAGCCAATAGTGTAGTTACTCCTCCACCACATAGTACAAGTTTTAAACTGACTGAAATCATTCAGTAAAAATTTCAAATTCGCCCTTTTCCCCCAAAAATCGCGGATCATAATGAATATCTATGACTTATGCAGTAAGAGTCGTCTAAGTTTCACGAGAAATTTTTTCTAGTTCTGCTATTTTTTTTCTAATAGAACCAGCCAGGAAACTTGATAACCATACACTTTTAAAAGTTCGCATGTAACTTCACTTCTAAGTATAATATTTAGAAGTCCAGAAGATGAATCTGTCAAAGTTAGCTAATTTTCCGGTCTGCTGGATCCAATTAAATTCTATAATTATTCACACTAATTAGTCCTTTTAAGATATTTTTTTATTTGCATGTTCTTTTCATTCTTCTTCTTATTATTATTATTATTATTATTACAAATGGAATAAAGTATATTATTAGGACAATATGAGAGTCGGGTAATATAAAAGTTTGGGGCGTTTATTTTTATGATAATTTTTAAAGTAGAAATATTCATTGGGGAAATTGATAATTTTCCTTGGGATGGATTGGTTTATAATTTACCTTTGATTGTTTAGTAATAACTTTGTGTGTGTGTGTGTGCATGATATTTTTACTTTCTTTCTTATTCCAAGTAAGAGGAAGTATTGCGCTAGTGTCAAATTTGCGAGTTTTTTTGAGTTTACACCGGAAATATAAGTTTTGTGATCCCTGTGTCCGAAAAAAATGTTCTTAGCGGATGGTCTGTGTGTTTGAACAAAATATAACAAAAACGAAGAATCGTAAGAAGTTCAAACTTCGTATATATTTTGATGTTATTATGGCATCAGACATTAAAGTTTCTGGGAAATCCATCAACCGGAAGTGGAACTTTACTCATTTCTTCTCCTTTTTCCAGCTTTTCGCGATTTTCCTTAAACTTCGTAACACCTGCATAGAACTATCACTTTTATTTGTAATATTATCCTGGGAAAATTGATGTTTTGGGTGGTTCTGGGGGGGAAGAGCAACGTTGATTTCCTGTAATGTACCACTTCAGTAAAATTTATCGTTCTACCACCTGTATAAAAATGAATTATTGCAGAATGCAATTCCAAAATTTCAAGAAAATCGGTTTCACCGGAAGTGCAAACTTTACAAAATAGATGTTTGAGTTATTTAGAATTTTCTCGAATACGGTTACAACGATTTTCTTTAAAATTAAAAAGGCTCATTGCACAGATAAATACGTATTACTTTTGTTTGTAATATTTTTCTGAAAAAAAAAAAAATTGCTTTTGAAGAGTTTACTGCGGAATTTGTGCCATTACATTTCAAATGAATTTGAGTTTGTACAATGTTTTGGCTGGCGCTATCTTTTGAAATACAGTGTAAACTCATACAATATCCTACCAGTTATCTGGGCCAGTCTATAACTACACGTCTACTCTTACCATCCCCTACCACCTCTGGCCGTCAATTTCATCAATGTATTCACCCCGGAGTAAGAGAAAGTCGTTTGATATTTCATTTTTTATTTCAGAAATTCTAGCACTCCCACGTTAATCTAAGTAGTTAGTACCTAGTACTTAAGTGCAAAAAGTTAAGGATTCAATTCTCGTGAGAGTTCCAACAGAATTGAACCACTTCAGTATCGTGAAAAAATGTGGGAATGCTGCAGTTAGTAGCTATTTTCTACTAGCAAAGGTCCGAACTAAAAGCGATTAAAAACCAAGGCTTGCTAAATACAGGTTTCGTAAAGTAACTTTATGAAAGAATTCAGTTTTCCCCTTTTTTTCTTGGAGAGGAAGTATTATTGCGATCGTATCAAATTTTGAAACTTGATTTTCCACCATAAATACATGCTTTGAGGTCACCAGAGTCAAAAAAAAAATAAGGTTACTAAATATTTATAACCTTTTTTATAGATTTTCCTGAAAGAGAATTGTATGAAAATATATTCATTTCCAATAACTTTCTCTTGATTAACAAAGACATAAAAACAAATGAAATATGACTCATTAATAATAATTAATTTCAGTGTTAATACAAATCGATTATTCCCATTGTTATTGTAATGCGAGATATCGGTAATTAATTTGCGTAGTTATTATTACGTTGTGATTCATATTGTCGATAATTTTCTTCTAATTTTTTTTTCTCTCTCTCTCTCTTTATCACTGAATTAAATACAGAGAAATGTTTGAACTTGGATTACGTACAAGATAAGAATTAGTATATACTATCACAAAACTTTTATCAATCACAGAATAAGATAAACAGTGAAGTGAATTTTGTAATTTTTTTTATTAAAGATAAAATGAATTAACTTCTTTTTTTTAAATAAAATGAATGTATTAAGCATAGTTTCGTCAGTCCAGATTATAAAAGATAATTACCGGAAAAGTAAAGAGGAAAAAATTATTTCAAACAGTAGGTACTATTAATTTAATTACTGTTAGGTACTGGTAATTTTTTATTTATTTCAGAAAGATTATTGCCAGTTGGATCTCTTTTACATATTATTGATAAAATTAAAATTGTAATTTGTTTGTAATTATCACTTTCTCTTCCTCCTGGGAGAGACGGATATGTTGCGATCGTGTCAATGTTCGAAATAGAATTTTCGCCGGAAATACAGGTGGGGAAATTTTGGGGACCCCTGAATTACGAAAAGAAAACGTATTAAGCCAATGATGGATGATGTGTGTTTTTTTAAACAGAATATCTCAAATACGAAAAGTTGCTATAAGCTCAAACTGAGTATTCCAAGTAGGTACTCCCACCGCATCAGACACGAATATTTCAGGCAAAATCCATCAACCGGAAGTGCGACTTAACGGATTTTTGTTTTATTCGTTTTTCGTGATTTTTTTTTAAACTACCACCTCCCACTCACTACCTCCCACTTTTATTTCAAACATTTTCCTGGGAAAACTGATTTTTTTCGAGGGGGCCCTATTGGGGGAACATAATGCTTTTCTTAAAGGAACCAAGTTCAGTATAATATATTTGGTTTTTGGCCACCTTACTATAAAATTAATATCATTAGCTAGTCCGGCCACTGATTAGTGTTATCCTGGCTTATTATCTAGGTTTTCCTCGCTACCATTTTGTACATTTCCTCATCCGTTTTTTTTTTTTCGCATGACTCGTTTAGTCGCCAAAACCTCTTTTGCATACTTGTTGAAAGAATAATTAAAATCCGACTCGAATGGTGGTTAGAATTCAATAATATAATACCACGAACACAATTTGGTTTCCGTAGAGGAAGATCTGTAATTGACTGTCAAGCCGAATTAGTGACGGACATACAACTAGCGCTAACTGTCAATAAAACAGTACTCACTCGCTTTGTTTTTAGATATCACCGGCGCATTTGATAATGTCCAGCTTCCAATATTAGCTAGTAAAATGATAAAAATAGGTTTACCTAGCTTGTTCGTGCGGAATGTAATTAATCTGATTTCAGAAAGAAAATTGTTTACTCGTGTCAATGATAAACTTTTTGGTCCACGCTGGACTAGGCTAGGCCTGCCCCAGGGAGATATCTTATCTCCATTATTATACGCATTATACGCTATAGACATTGACTTACTTGGGAGTGAAGACCTAAGAATACTTCAGTATGCGGATGATGTGTGTTTGTATTCCGTGGGGGCTTCTGCTACGGATTGCTTAGAAAAGTTGGAGGAAGCCGTAGGGGTCTTAAATGACTGGTCCCTAAACCATGGGCTTACTATTTCGGAGAATAAATCTATCTTGTACATTCTCTAGAAAAAGAAGATTACCTTTAGGAAATAATGTTATTCTAGCAGGCCATTCTATTAAAGTTACCAAAGTGGCCAAGTATTTAGGGCTTACTTTGGATAAAACATTGACTTGGAAGCCTCATATCGAGGCACTATTAAAGAAAGCGCGTCAGTTTTTTAATATTCTGCGAGCTATATCTCACCTGAAATGGGGTGCTGATCCCAATATTTCTCTACTCTTCTATAGAGCGACAATACGCAGCATATTTGATTTTAGTTGTTTCCTATATGGACAAGCGAGAAATTCTTTATTACTTCCTGTACAGGTTCTACAGAATAAATGTCTCAGACTTTGTTTAGGTTTTTTGAAAAGCACTCCGATAGATGTGATACACTCAGAGTGTGGAGAGTTGTTTGTTGAACAAAGAAGGGAATTGTTATGTAATAGGTTTCTGTTAAAAGTATCATCTTCTAACAGGGAATTATACAATAAACTATGTCAACTTAATTTTAAAGATTTGACATATCGTTACTGGAGGCATAAAAATTCCCCTCTCCTGGCTTCGAGCTTTAGAAATGTAGCCCCTTTAAAATCTGTAATCTATTCATCAGAGAAACCCATATGTTTCCAAACAAATTACTCATTAATTAACCTACGTAAACCGAATGTCATTTTTTTGAAAGATTATTCAGCATTTCCAGCACAAATAAGAAACCACTGTTTTGTAGATGATTTATTCGAAAGGGTTCCAGGATCGCATATAATTTTCACTGATGGCTCTAGAATAAATGAAAAGGTGGGTGGTGCGTATTATGATCCCGTTAGGGATGTCAGTTTTATGTTTAAACTACCGTTATTTGCATCGGTGTATACCGCAGAACTAGCGGCAATATATGAAGCACTCAAGTATGCTCTGCAACTGCCACAAGTTGATTTTGCGATCATCAGTGACAACAAAAGCGCTCTGGAAAAAATTGAACATTGGAATCTGAACTATGAAAGTAATCACATAGTTGTAAATATAGGCAGAACACTTTCCCTATTGCAGGCCCAGAACAAAGAGGTCCATTTTATTTGGGTTAAAAGTCATTGTGGCATCCAGGGAAACGAATCGGTAGATTCGTTTGCAAGGCTAGCTGCAATAAATGGTATTGACTTAGACTTAAAACTACCCTATACTGACTTTAAAAGATGGGCACGTATTAAAGTGGAAACCGTCAGGCAGAATCAATATATAGAATCCACAAAGGGCCGTTTTTATAAAGAATTGTTCCCACTAGCCGCTCATAAATTATGGTTCAAACGAAAGTCAATAACAAAACTGATTGTGATGCATATAAGTAGGCTGCGCTGCAATCATGGCATATGCAAAGAGTATTTGCATAAAATTGGCAAGGCTTCCTCACCTCTATGTGGCAACTGTGGGGTAATCGAAAATTTAGAACATATTGTAATGCGATGCAGTGTGTACGATTGCGAGAGGCGAGAAATGTTTAGCAAACTGCAGAAGATTACCCGTTGTAATATTAATTATAAGGAACTGCTCAGTTGCAATAATATTGAAATTTATGAAATACTTGGAAAATTTATGTATTCAGTTTATTGTAGATATCCAGCGCGGCGCATCTCTTGATGCTAGCGTACTTGTAGGATTAGGTCTAACGGGGTGCGAGGAATATCAAGTACTCCACCCCAAACGTATGTATATTGATGTGTTTGTGGTGTCTGTGCGTGTGTGTGTGTGTGTGTGTGTGTGTGCATGTGTGTGTGAGTTTTGAGTATTTTTTAGATGGTTACAAGTATATAATATTGTATATAGTATTTTTAATTCTTGTCATTTTAGGTATGTATGTATTTATTAGGTTGCAAGTATTTATTAGCGTGAATGGATAAGTATGTAGTTAGGTTCTAATTTTAAGGCATGAATGAAGTTTGTGAATGAGTGTGGGGGGGCCAATACCGGCCAGGGGTGGCAACTTTTGGTCGTGTAGGAAGTCTTCCTGCACAGCTTTTAACATTGGGAGCCACTATCTCTTAGAGGGGTGGGTCTGATCCGGGATTGGCTACCCGGCATGCAGTATGAATGTGAGTTTGAATGAGTGTAAATAGTGTAAATATTTTATAATTTAAGTTTAAGGATAGGGGTGTGAGGAGTATAGGTTTTAATTGTACGAGTGATTTTTTCGAATGAATGTATTTATTTGAATAAGGTTTTTTTATGAATGCATATAATTGCAAATATGAGTACGCTGCAGCGGGATTTTGCGCCAGCTTCACTGGAAGTTTATCTTCCAGATATGATACATGGCTGATGGCGAAAGCTAATGCCAAAAAAAAAAAAAAAAAAAAAAAATCCTTTACCCTAAACTGTATGCAATTTTATCAAAGAGCATGTTTGCCGACATTTATAAAATACAATATCATAACTTTGAACCGTTGAACAGAATTTTTTAGCATTGATAAATAAGAAACCTGGATGAAATTATGAATTTTTTATATGATTTTTGGTGAAAATTGTCAGAAAAAATTAAAGGCGCTACAATAACTTTAACTTCAAAGTGAAAGCTACTGTTGTAACGTATCTACCGTTATTACGTAAAATTGTGAATGATTTATTAGAAATATTAGAAAAATTGTGTTGTCAAAATAAGTAACAGTTTTTCTAAAGATTTATTATGACTTATTTTATTAGTTTATAAATTTCAATTTTTCTAGCGAAAGTATGAGAAAATAATTACTATTGATAACAATACATACACCCAACACTTCAATTATTTTTGCTTACGGCTCCTTGGTGAATTAAATGCAAGATATCGGGTTTGTAATGTTGAGATTGGTTACTATATTAATTTTCCCTTCTCTATGTTACTGAAACCGCCTCTCAGTTGTAAAACCAATCACAATGTGGTGATGTTGCCATCGATGGAAGTTCGCAACTAAATTTATTCTTGATCAAAATTATCTCATTTATTATTATTGTTATGAAAATAAAATCAAACTGATATATAATTACCAAACAGTAATGATTACATTTTTTTTCTTTCCTTTTTAATAAATATATTAAATAAAGTTGCCCAAATGCTTAATAATTCCTAATGAAGTAAGTGATTATTATATAATACTAATTAAATTACGTTTCTGAATTTAAATTAACAGTTAAAAATAAACATTGACTAAATACCTGAGATTTAGAAGGATTTAAACTATTAATTAAAGCTTCTGTTAAATTCCATGGATACTTTGAATACCTTTAGCCACGTGTTTGTAAATGTCTATCATCCACACACATTGTCAGTTAATATTATTATCATTTATATATATATATATATATATATAAATGTTTATTTTTAGTACTTCCAAATATGTCAAAGTTTCTGAATTAAATAATTAATTATTTTGTCTGTCTACGTATATTAGTATTCTGTCTTATATGTGTATGTATTTGATTTTCGTAATTGTTTGCAGTGTAATAAATTTAAAGTTTCAATAATAAAAGAAACAATTCTTTACTTTTGTTTATGGATGAAATTATCTCAATTGCAATCTGAAGAACTAATTAATAATAATAAAGTAAATAAATAATTTATTTTATTGCCATTTTTTCTAAAAAAATTTTTTACAATTATTTTTTAAAAATTAGATAATTAATAGTCAGTCTCGTTTTCTTTGGTTATCTTTTAAAGGTTAAAGAGTACTAAGTTCGAAGTTGGCAAAAAAATGTTTAATTAAAAAAAATTAAATAAATAAAGAAAAAATTAAAGTAAAGGCAGAGAATTAAGAAAACCAAGTCGGCAGATGTAGCCAGCCACTCATTGCCGAAAAACTGTTTCATACTTTACTGGATTCTCTTCTATATCTTACCCCTGAGTGTAGTTTATCCAGACACTTGCCTCCCTGTATTCTTCCTACCATCTCTGTGGTGATATTCCTCTATATCGTTTTAATTGCCATGAGTAGCAATTTATTATTTTCTTGGTCCATCTATCGTCATTTGTTCTGGCTATGTGACTGCTCCAGTTCCATTTTCTTTCTGACATTATATTTCCAACTGCTTTTACTGTAGTTTTTTTCACAATCAATTTTTTGTTTTTATTTAGCCTATCATTATTCTAGCCACGGCTCTTAATATATATGTATTTTTTTATTTAAAAATTAATATGAGCAAATCTAAAATTATGGTCTTTAAGAATGGAGAAAAACTGGTAAAAAATGAGAGATGGTTTTTTAATAAGTAATAGATAGAAATTGTTAATAACTATAATTATTTGGTGATAAACTTGTCTTCTAAATTAAGCTTTCATACTCATCAAAATGAAAAGCTCTCCAATTGCTAAACAGGGTCTGAACACCCTGTGGAAACATTTTATTCAAAATAATAATAATATAAATTTTAATTCAAAACTCAGGCTTTTTAATATGGTCAACCGCTCCTTACTCTGTTATGGAGCTCAAGTGTGGGATGGTGTTTTCTATGATGAACAGCAAAATATATTTCGCTTTTTTATTGAATGGTTGTTTGGGTTACAAATGTTTACTCCATCCACATTCACATATAACGAAGTTGGCTATCTCCCAATTTTCACGCACACTTTCAAATTACATTGTAATTATATCCTCAAAGTTTTTGGCATGCTGGATGGTAGATACCTTAAAAATTGTTGCTACACATATTGTTGAGAAAAAGTTATATTGGTTTAAAGATATCTTGAATCTTATGGATTCAGTGTAAAATAAATTTGGTAATCAGTTTAAACAATGTAGATAGTTGGAGTGAATACTCGAGCAGTTGCAAACTTAGACAATCAAAGTGCAGTTTGCTAAAAAAGTTAGAACAATAAGAAGCTTGTCGTTTATATAGAGAGTTTAAGTTTTTTTCTTGGGAATAATCATTACTTAAGGTGCAATCTGCCTTTGGAACATACGCGTTGCCTAATGAAGACGCGTGGGGGTTGTAGTAGAAGAAAGAAATATAAAAATATATTTAATTTAAAATTACCAACTATGAGAAAAATGCAAGCTCGTTAGTAAAAAGGGTAACCCAGGTAGACGGGTACAGTTACAGGAAGAGTTCATGAACATTGTAGCATTGTCTACCCCTTCTTCTCACAGGGGAAGATTAGAAAGAACAATTAGAAGGCATTCTTTCAACGCAGACTGAAACAGACACCGAAGCACAACACTTCAGGACTGTGCCAGTTATAAGTTAAAACATGAGAGTTTATTCCAACTAATTTCAGTAAATTAATAAGCATATTGCTGTGTTATTGAATAGCATTTAAATATCTTTAAGGGATATATTTAATTTAATCTACCAGTGGTTTCTTAATTATTCTTATTACTTCTCTCTCTCAAAACATACAAACACAAGCCCTTTACAAACCTCTCACGCCACAAGCTGCCACTATACTACAACACAACACCCAATAACATTCCATGTTGTTGAAGAGTAGTGGTAGCTTTTAGTGGCTTGAACGGTTTAGTGAAGGGGCTTGTAGGTATATATGTTTAAGAGAGAAGTATTAGTAATAATCAAGAGAGCACCACTGTTTTTAAAATAAACTTATTATTCTCTAAGCAAATTTAAGTACTTTACAATATCACAACTATATCCTGATAAATCAGATGTTCATCTAGAATAAATGCAAAACTCTATCACTGGCACTGAGTTTAAGAGAGCGTTTCTCGGTTGGACGTCCGGTTCAGACTGTCTTGAAAGAATGCCTTCTAATTATACTTTCAAATATCCCCCTGTGAGAAGAAGGGGTAGACAATGCTAACAAAGTTCATGAACTCTTCTTATAACTGTACTCTTCAATCTGGTTTACCCTTTTTGCTAACGAGCTTGCATTTTTCTCATAATTGGTAATTTTAAATTAAATATATTTTTATATTTCTTTCTTCCACTGCAGGGTGTATTGAAGTTAGGGAGCTTTGCTCCGTAACAAGCAGGCGAATGTGAACCGTCTCAACTGTGTAATGATATTGTAGCTCACCGAATATATTACTTCATAGCGATTTGTAAAAGCCTGTCTGGAATTAGGAAAGATATCTTGGCCAGCTGCAGCTCTCTGCAAGCATGTACTGGCCGTTTTTGAATGGTTGTAACTGGGTCTCCATTGTTAATTATATTAAAGCAGCATATATCATGTTCAAAATTATTCATGGTAATAATCCTTTGATTTAATTGATGGTATATAGTTAATTGATGTATAATTTTTCGACTCCACTGACGGACTGTGACCATGATTGGCGTCTTTGGAAGTTCAATTATTTCTTTTTTACTCTATTTGTTTTGTATATTATTTATAATAAAGACTATTAATAATATTAATATATTTTTTGTAACTTTTTTATGTTGTTAAATATCTGGTAACAATTCAGGTTTCGCACTACACTAATAACGATAATGTACCAATAAATATTCTTTTAATAATTTTCCTATTTTTTTTTGCAAATATATTATAATGTACACAAGCGAAGGAGGTGAATGTGAAAATCGTAAAAAAAAAAAGAAGAAAAATCAACATATGTATATATATATAATTCAGGAAAGGGGAAGTGGTAAAAATTACAAAGTCTATAAGTCAAGTCCTTTAGAAATTGTTCGAAGATATCAACATTTACGAGATACATTCTCTAAATTTGGCCCATTCTTAGATGCTCAAGTTATATTTTCCAAAAGTAACTTTGCAACTGATACTGTAATCAAAATTTTCATTAACTCCAAATTACATTCTAGGGACATACTGTACAACAGTGGTGAGCTGAACGTTACTATGTGGGACATGAATTTGAGACATACTCTATTTTGCCGTCAGCAAGGAAACTGGTAGTAAGATTGATTTCAAACTGGTTACGCCGAATTTTGAAAAAGTAATAGAGCAAACTATCGAAAATGTGTTACAATCGTTTGCTGCAACTGGATGCATTTACCTCCACCCCAATAGGGTTGAATATAACTGGGTATACTCAATGTAGGCTAATATTTATCGTTAGTTATCTGTACCTATGTTTGAGTTAATCAAAATCACACCGCAATTAAAAGCTGTATGAAAATCATTTTAAATAATATTTCTAAAAAGCTGTGGGAGCCAGACTTGAATGCAACAATTGCTTAAATGTAAGGTTCAATAATTTCTTTGTACATTTGTATTGATCACGTCCGTCTGACTGTCAAGAATATGTTCTTTTTAATTTAGCAATGGTTATAATTAGGAGCAGAAAAGAAACATCTTTTAATTACAAATATCAATAAAACTAAATATACAATTAATCCAGATGAAATTTTTATTTATGTAACTTAAAGAAAACCGAAGTTATTTACTACATACTTGATTATCTGATTTTTAGGCATAACGGCGCTACCGATGCATTTGCATCTGTCACGCCTACAAATATTAACACGAGATTAATAAGCAATAAGCTCCATTCAAATTACCCAATATTTTGTATTGAAAATGGTTAAATTTGGAGTTTGAAATCGGCATCAACTCACCAAAACAATTAATAACATCAAGAAGCTTTGAACGCTTAAAATTAGCTAAGAGTTCTAACCAGCATTAAAATCAACCAGTCACCTAACACCAACACATTATCGTTCTTCGGTCAACAACCATCTCATTCATTACTCTTTTCACTAATCGTTTAATAATATGGCGAAATATTAACTGTAATTAAATGAAAGTAGCGATTTTTTTTCATTCAAAACTAACACCATCATTTTGGTGGAGCGAGCGGCGAAGGGAGCCCTCCTCAGAATCTCTAGGGAGGGCAGGGGGGATGTGGGCTGGGGGTTGGGAGGCGAATGCCTCCTTCTGTAGGCTCCCTCCCCTGGGACTTTCCTAGAGATAGCATGACTAAGAAATATAGCTTCGTTAGGAATTTTTCTACGAAGCTAAGTACGAAAGGAGAGTGGAGCGATGGATCCGCCCTGGACAGTATTAGCAAGCATGCCATTAAGTGGTACACAGATGGGTCTAAGACCCTCGAAGGAACCGGGGCAGGGGTGTTTGGGCCTAGAATCAACCACTCAGAACCCATGGGTAAGTTTCCTAGCATCTTCCAGGCGGAAATCTACGCCATTGGAAGGTGCGCTCAGTTGAACCTTGATCGGGGATATCGGAATCAGGAGATTGTTATCCTATCCGACAGTCAGGCGGCCATTAAAGCACTGAGCTCTTACGTACTCAGTTCTAAAATGGTATGGGATTGCCTAGGCAAACTTAATGAACTAGGCAGGAGCAATAAAGTTACCCTGCATTGGGTGCCGGGACATGTCGGCGTGGAAGGTAATGAGGCAGCTGACGCCCTGCCAAAGGAAGGCGCTGTATCTCCTCTTATTGGGCCAGAGCCCTTTTGTGGAGTCAGTGACTAAGTATTTCTAGAAGAAATCAAGAAGGAGGAGGTGGCTAAAAGAGCTCGTCTCTGGAACACCATCCCGGGACTGAGGCAGGCCAAGGTCTGTCTGGGCGGTTATAACCAGGAAAGATCGAAAGCCTTCATCAGTCTGAGTAAGAATAGGATCCGTATTCTACGGGATTCCTTACGGGGCATTGCAGACTCAGGGGGCACCTGAGAAAGCTTGGCCTAGTAGGTGACGGCATATGCAGATTCTGTGGAGAGGCGGAGGAAACTCCGATACACCTCCTCACGGACTGTGATGCCGTCATTCAAAGAAGATTTAGTAGTCTGGGCTGTTACCAGATAGGGGAGGAAGAAATACCTACCCTAGAACCTTCCAGGATCCTGAGATTTCTCAGGGAGTTAAACCTGGAGAGGATGCTATAGATGAGCTAGCTCATCTTAGGCACCAGGGGCGGAGGTACAATAGATCAAATAAATGGTCGCGGTACAGAACCCTAGGGAAAAAAAAAAAACAAAAAAAAAATACCATCATTTTCTGCTACTATTAAAAAATTCACACATCATTTTTGTATGATAACGGTTTCTTTAATTCTTTCGATAATTTGATTATCTTAATTAACATTTTCTCAAATTAATCGCATTTAGTGATCCATTAGTTTCATAGAATTATGTTCTACTTTTTCATCCTTTTTAGATATATTATTATTATTTAATATTTCTATATTATTTGCTTTTTAATTCAGTAAAAAAAACAAAACATACATACAGGATGGTTACATGAGTATATTATTACATGAGAGTATATATATATATATATTATATATATATATATATATGCTCGTGGGTTAAGAACAATGAAATATTTAAAAAAGTATTAAAAAAAAAAAGAATTAGTTACAATGTAAATTGTTTTCACGAAGATTTACAACCCCACCTATTGTATTTCGTCAGAACTGGCACTTTTTATATTACATGAGTGTATGTACTTACAAGTACATACATTTTTCTCTATTATATATATATATTTATTTTTTATTTATGTTTCTTTTTTTAGGCTACATATATATATGTGTGTATATATACATATATATATTTGTTACTGTAGCGACATGCTATAACTCCATGGATATGTTAGGGAGGGAAGTATATGGGTGGTGTGCAAGGGGGAAGACTCCTTTTCTCATGACGTATAATTTCCCTACCAACGGGAAAATTATTTGCATTTATATGTATGTTGGGCAATTCGTTTTCCCAAGGGTAAAATTAACTAACTAAAAGTACTAAACCGCTGTTATACCTGGTGGTGAATTACTAATTTTATATTATTCAGTACTCTGTGTGTGTGTGTGTATATATATATATACGAATCTTCTCAAATATTACCAGAGAGAGAGAGAGAGAGAGAGAGAGATATGATTGTGTTTGATTTAATCAAATGTAAATTGCTTCCTTTACATATGTGTGTGTATGTATGTGTGTATACAAGTCTAGCTAGTTTCATAAATTTTTAAATACATATTTAGAATTGTAAATATAAGTTTAGTTAATTGACATCATTGAATGTTGCTGCCTTGCGGAGAAGTAGCAGGGAGAAATTGAAGAGGTTTGGATATTCTCTGGCAGTCGGGGCGCACTGAGGGTTTTGAGCAAGCCGTGTTGGAGTTCGAATGTAGGAGAAGCTTTAGTACCCTGGCTCAGAGGGGTAATTCATCGTGGGTTCACAGACATGCGAGAACAGATGAGAATGAGAGGGCAAACCGGCTGGCTAGGGAGGGATCCTCCTTATATTTTTATGGTCCTGAGCCAGCCCTTACCGTCACTAAGCTGCTCTGCGACAGTCAGATTAGACTTTGAGATACAAGAATTTTGGAGAAACATTTGGGAGGCCACACGCAGGGATGCCACCAGGCCAAAAGATTTATCAGAAGGACTAAGCGGATGGTTTAGGATTATCTCTTGTCCCTAAGCAGGATAAGATTGAGGACTTTAGTAGGTGTAGTGACTGGACATAAAATTCATTTATATAAAATAGGGAGGACGTCTAGTCCTATATGTCAGAATTGTGATGAAGGAATTAGAGAAATGGTGCTTCCATTTTACTGGCACTAGGTTTCGGACTTTAGGGAGAGTCTTAGTCTCACGGGAAAACCTCGGAAGGTTAGAACTAAAGGATTTTTTTGGATATTGTAGACAGATCGGCAAACTACGGGGGAGATTAATTAAGGGGTTGAATTAGGGGGAAATTCGGGTGGGGGGGATAAAGGCCATATTAGCTTAGGTCCCATGCCCATAGGCACCCATGATGTAATAATGAGTTTAGTTATAAATCATTATTGAAATTATCCGAATCACTAGTGATTTTTTTTTTTTTTTTTTTTAAACAAAAGTTTCTTTTGGCTTTTCTCATTCCATAAAATCACCATTTCTTAAGAGTATAATATTGTAGCTGGAGAGAACATTGCTGGCAATCTAAGATACAAAAATTGAATTTTTACTGAGTAAAAATGTTTAAAACAGCAAAGATAAATAATATATTTCAATGGACTTACACAACATATCTATATGATAAAGTTTAAATTTATTTATGTTAGTTTAAATCATTCAATTAATCTTAAGTTTATACAAAGTTTTGCAATGCAGAGGATCTTATCCTTTCCTTAAAGCAATGTCATTACTTTTATCCGTTTGTTTTAACCAAATTTGTAAAATCTTATTTGTATAGTTCTAAACAAAACATATAATAATTTCAGTAGTGATGAATCTGATGACAATCACCAGCATCTAAATGATTTTTTTAATTTAATTAGAACAGAAAGTTTTCATAGTAAACTATTTAATTTTACTCTTTACCGTTAATTAATATAAAATCATAAATGGAAAATGTAATTTAATAGTTTTAAAAAAAAATGAAATATGTAAATATATTTAAAGAAATATGAATTAGACACTTTTAGAGCAACGATAATAAATGCTTTCAAGAAAATACAATGGCTATGTTTTGAACAAACAATGAGCGAGCTATAGATGAGTTTCGTGAGATAATAGGAAGGAGCGTATACCAAACGAGAGTCATTTAATAAGTAAAGAGACAAGTAGTTATAGTTTTAGTACAATGAATCTCACACTTCACCTATTTTCCATATAATACCCTAATTTACACTTGTCTCGATTTTCTTCTTCTTTATTTTGATGATGGTGTAAAAAAATAATTTGTTTTTGAAGTGAGAGCCAGTTTTACATAATTGGAATGTGGTACAAATATTGAGGAAAGATGTTGAGCAAGAAAGTTTGATTTCCCCTCTTCGATTCTGGCCCATGTGCTGTCAACATGAAGAAGAGAGTGCAAGAGGGTTTTATAAGAAAGTATTTTCTTTGTCGCAGTCCAGAGAGTGTTGAGATTCCGTATATGTTTGTTGTCTGTCGTTACATAAGTTAATTAATTCAATTTTTAAGAAGTCTAGAGAATATGTTGTATTCGCGCTTATGCAAAGTATATCTGTCTCGCGGTCATATATCTCGGGCACTTCTTTTTCGACTTTAAGTGGAATAGAATAATCGTCTGTGTTGTTGTGTGAAGAAGGTTTTAGCGCAAACACCATTCTACATTCATCTCGCTACCAATTATCGTCATAATTCTTAGTTCGGTCATTCTACACTATAAACTCTCTTATCTCCTTATTTAGTCAAATTCGTTCAAATATAAATTGTGAGTTTTAGTGTAAGTTTGTGTGCTCTCATTTTACCCTCAAAACTTGCTATCATTACATTAGCTTACGTGTACATACGTAAACGACATTGACTGTATGTATATTGCCTTTTTTCCACTTTTCAAGAAGTCAAAAACAAAATACTAAATTTATTTACGGATTATATGGGTTTACCACGGTCTATGAATAAGAGTCCAAATTTTTTGAAAAGTGTTATATGAATTCGCCTAATCGGGAAGCGCGTTGTAAGAGACTAACCACTATAAACGGAAGTTTGCATTATCATATATCAGTATTTTACATAAACAATTTTCATTCAACTCTAATGTACGATAATGTGTAATTGTTATGGTTTCTACGTTTTCAAATGTAGCTGATAATTCGAAGTATTTAGTGGGAAACGAAAGAGCTTTTTATTAAACAATTTATATCCTGCTCAAGTTGCTGATAGTTATGAATTATGTACCTATTTATGAATTATGTATAGACTGGTATATCTTAAATTTACACCTAAGTATATACCGCCACCACTAATGCTGTCTGTATTTTCGAAAATGAGAGTTATGGCGACAAAAAAATAGCAAAATATATAAGATTTCTACTGGAAATGATTAATGAGAAATAACAACAATTAGGTTCCAGTAGAAATAAACAATAGAAGATATAAATTGGGGGGAGAGGGAGCGATTTATTATTTTAGAACGAATATTAAAAACTACATAAAATAATAAAATGAATTAATTTTTTTACTGTGAACGGCATATCTCAAAAACGAAAAATCGCAGAAAGTTTAAACTTGATAATCCATTTGGGTATCACCATGGGATCCGACAGGAAGTTATCTGTCAAAATTCCTCAACCGGAAGTACCACTTTACTGATTGGTTTTCTCACTTTTTTGCATTTTTTTCAAAAACAGGCTCCAAAGATTTTCTTTAATTTTGCTATACCAACTACACATACGTACAATGATCTACAAGTTCCATTTTATTTCATTTATCCGGGGAAATGCATTTAAGGGCCCTTTCTGGGGGAGAGTTTGTCCACTAAGTGCTATTTTATTTTATTATACAATTCTATCATCTAGATAATATTAATTAGAAACTAATAAAGATTCTCGACCGATCTAACTAAAGGAGATCTCGCGGAGCGATCAATAAAATTTACACTTTTTTTTCAAATCTTTTCCAACGTTTCTACAAATTTATTATCTTCTTCAGGGATAAAATTTAAAAAAATATTAATCGCACACATTAAGAGCTACAACCATTATTTGAAACATTTAAGGGGGCTTTTGGGGAAGGGGGAAGGTTATGCTTGCCTCTAAAGTGCTATCTTAGTTGATTATACAATTCTATCATCTAAACAAAATTAATTAGAAATAAATAGATTTCCAAAATTCCGATTTTCAAGAAAATTAGTAAACCGGAAATGTGTTTTTACTGTACAGTTTTTCTTAGTTTCTGTGGTGTTCTCCATAAAGACAACGACGAAATTCATTAAATTTGGTATACATTAAGTTTGGTGTACTATACAGTTTGTCAATTACAATGTTGAAAACTGGAGTAAGAGAAAGTTGTATGGGTGTTTCACACCAGATTTTTTTCATTTAGAATTGTGTTTTTTTTTCTAGTAATTTAAAAAACAAAAAGACATGATAACGGACTTTATATTAATCTACCTTTTGATAGGAATGACAAAAGAGGTGGGGAGGAAGCCTCCTTACTATTCCACTCTAATTATTGTCGTAGGTTATGGCAATGAATATTTAGTAGTTAAGACACCGTGTTATTCAGCATAAAACCAAAACTGGTGAGAGATTCTTAAATTTTTAACACCCTTTATAAATTAGTATATTAATACATAAGTTCTTAATGCCATTATTGTTCACAGCAAACTGAAATATGACCTTTTGTGACAAGCCCCATAAATCATAATTACTCCATTTTTAGACTTTTATAAAAGCCTTAGACTTACCGGCAGCTGGCTATAAATCTTGCGAGACATTTTCTAGCTGACAGAGTTATGGCTGAATAACAGCTTTAGTCAGGCTCATTTTTTTATATCTATATAATTTTAGTGTTATATAACATTGGTCAGATCAGTTTGGAATCTTTTACTCTACGATTTCCACAATTTTAAAATGGTAAAGATTATAATGTAAAAAAAGAAAAATTACTTTTTATAAATTTCAAGAGAATTCTTTTGTATTTCTCATCACCATTCCCTTATTTAAATGTTGGCCAATAGGGAGGGCTAGCTCATCATAAATGGACAGAACCCTTACTACTTCCGCTACGTGATCAAATTTTCAATTCCTTTTAGTATTCCAAAGATGTATTTGCTGGTCATGTTGAATGATTAAGAATTCTTCACTTCAGTCGTAAAAAAAAAGTTGACCTAAAAAATAAGGTTACATTTTCTTCATGACCTAATGATTACATTAATGTAACTATTATGGGTTTCTGTAATAAATTATAAGTCACTGAATAATTTTGAATTGTCAATATAACAAATGAATTTTGTTTACAAAAGTAAATGAATATACTCTTGAAAATTATTCCAAGCAACTTGGTATTCATTGTGAGTATTTGGTTAAACTTGAAACTGTGACAATTGTGGCTATCCTAAGGTACCATACGATAAGGCACCCTACATTACTTGTATTGCTTGAAAACTATTTTTAGGAGAATTATATTTCAAATACCGTCGTTGTGGTTGGTTCCGCAGAGCTAGAAAACATCAGAGATATTTTCCGTAATAGCCTGCTTCTTTTTGTGGTCATCGACACCAACTAGTTTTGTTTAATTTAGTTGAGTGTATCAACTGAATTTTGCTCTGTGCAAGTCTATGTTATCACTCTATTTAATAAAAAAAACATCCTGATGATGGGTGAACGCCCGAAACCGGTCGAAACAAAATTAATTAGAAATAAATAGATTTCCAAAATTCCGTTTTTCAAGAAAATTAGTAAACCGGAAACGAACCACAAAACGAAGCATTCTGACACGGAAAATATCTCTTATTCAAATACCATATTTTCTCGATTCTAAGACGCATTGTTTTCTTCGATATGAACGTTCATAGAAATAGGGTGCGTCTTAGATTCGAAGAATACTGTAATGGATTTCGTAAAAAAAAAACGTGCAAAAGAACTATCCGGTAACCAGCCAGATGGTGCAATTTAAAATCTTTGTAAATTGCCAATGTCTTCAGTGCAAATAAAAATTGCGTTGATTCAAAATCAGAGAGCAAAGTGACAGCTCAGATATAGATAGTTAAATAGATAGGTGCTTAATAATTATTTTATGTATTGTAACAAATTTTATTTGATATAAATTGTCATAAAATTATGTGGTTTATATTTTTACTTTTATCCATTAATTAGAGATCTTTATTTTTTTTAGGTATTTCAAATAATGAATTTTTTGAAATGAGGGTGTGTCTTAGAATCGAGGGCATCTTAAAATCGAGTGAATTTTATCTATTATGTTTGCTTAGTTCTTTTTTGGAGAATCAAAATATATCATCAGATGTTTGACTTTTTTTTACCATGATTAGATAATTCCATTTTATAGGCACATACGACACACACATCCACATATATATATAATTTTTAGATTTCATACCTCCTTTTCAAAAATGGATTTTTGAAACGCCATTTTTACTAGGAGTAACAGGAAGTATTCCATTTGTGTTAAATTTTCGATAACGAGCTTTTACCGGAAATATCTGTTTTGAGGTCCCCTGAGTAAAAAAAAAAATGGTTTTTAGAAAATGATCTGTGTGTATTTGAACAGCATAGCTCAAAAACGAAAAACCGTAGAAAGTTGAAACTTGACATTCCGTTTAGGTATCACCATAGGATCTGACAGTACGTTATCTGATAAAATTCCTCAACCCGAAATACCACTTTACTAGTTAGTTTTTTACTTTTTTGCAATTTTCTCAAAAATGGCTCCGACGATTTTCATTAAACTTATTATATCAACTACACGTACAATGAGCTACAACTTTTATTTACAATATTTCTCCGGGAAAATTCATTTAAGGGCACTTTTGGGGGAGTAGTTGGGTTAGGTTTTCTCCTAAAGTGCTATTTCAGTTTATTAGATAAGTCTATCATCTAAATAATGTTAATTAAAATTAAATATGTTCTTGAAATTCCGAGTTTGAAATAAATGGGATAACCTGAAATTCGTTTACTTTACCACTTTACTAAATTATTTTTTTCAGTTTTTCGCGATTTTCTCAAAAATGGCTTTGACAATTTTCTTAAAACTGGATATATACACCTAACAAACAATGGTGTACAACTTTTATTTAAAACATTTCTCTGGGAAAATTCATTTAAGGGCACTTTTAGGTTTTGGGGTGGGGTTATGATTTTCTCTAAACTGCTATCATAGTTGATTATACAATTCTATTATCCAAACAAAATTAATTAGAAATAAATAGATGGCCAAAATTCTGAGTTTCAATAAAATTAGTAAACCGGAAGTGCACTTTTAATGAACAGTTTTTTTTTTCAGTTTTCGACCAATTTCATTAAATGTGATATACAAACTATAAAATTTGTCAATTATAATTTTGAAAACTGGAGTAAGAAAAAGTTGTGTGAGTATTTTACACCAAATTTTATTCAATGAATAAGGAACAAAATGTGTTTTGTGTTTTCAATTTCGTTTCTATATTTTGGCTTAGAATCGCAGAAAAAAACCTGTTTTATTTTAATTTAAAATATTGCCACTTGTTCAGTTATAAGGTGTTTTAACCAAAACGAAATGCAATGGTTGCGCCTCTAGAGTGAAGATGTTCGTAGAGTATGAAATAGAGTAAGAGTATAGAAGTGTTAACGTTGAAATAGAGACACAATTATGATGGATGCAAGAAATATAAAAATATATTTAATTTAAAAAAAAAAAAAAATCAAAATTATGAAGAAAATGTGACATTCCCTTGCAAAAGGACTATTCAGGAAGAAGACCACTATTGTCTTTTAGAGTTCATGAACTTGATAGCATTGTCTATCCTTTCTTCTCACTGGGAAAGATTTGAACGAACAATTAGAAGACATTCCTTCAAGGACAGTTGGAAAGAGACACCGAAGCATAACACTTCAGGAATCAGTGCCAGATATAAGTTAAAACATAAGAGTTTATTCCAACTAATTACTGTGTTATTGAATAGCATTTAAATATCTTTAAAGAATATATTTAATTTAATCTACCAGTGTTTTCTTAATTATTCTTATTACTTCTCTCTGTTAAAACTTACAAACACAAGCCCTTTACAAAACCGTTCACGCCACAAGCTATCACTACACTACAACACATCACACCAATAACATTTCACAATCACTTCAAATTCAAAATTAATATATGTATTGTCGTAAATGTTCTATTTCTATCTGGAAGATTAATTTTTTTTTGTTTTGTTTATTTAGAAGTTTACAATCTTGTTACATATATACAATGAGTAAATAGGATGTTGAATAATGAAACTGTAGGTTGTGAGAAGGTAGGAGGAGAGAAACTACCCAGCGGTAGCACTCTCTATGGGATACCAGTAGTACTGATCAGTCCCAAAGGAAATCTCGGAGCCATTGGCGATTCAAACGGCGAGATGGATTGTCAGGGATGGTAGTGGAGGCTAGAGATTGTACAAAAGGATTAGAGCAAAAAGAGAGAGTAGTATGCAGTTTATGATATTTCGTCTTGGCAAGTTGTTGTACGAAAGGGACGTTGAGGTCATTATGGAGCGTAAGGTTTTGACACGTAGAAAGGAGCATCAACTATCTGTCGAAGTAGCTTAGATTGGAATGTCTGAATAGTACGTAAGTTTGTAGGTTTAGCTGAACCCCACACTTCAAGTCCGTAAGTCCAAATTGGTTTGATTATAGAAATATATATCAGTTCTGTAGGTAATTTGAGTCGTCCTCCGATAAGTGTAAAGAAGTTTGGCCGTTTTAATCAGTGCTTGTCTTTTAAGTCTTGTGTGCGGTTTCCACGTTAGTCTTTTGTCAATGAAGAGCCCAAGGTAGCGCACTAGATCTGTTACAGGGAGAGGATTGTGATTGAAGAAGACTGGAAGACAGGAACCCCGTCGGAGAGTAAATTTGGCATGTTGGCATTTTTGTGGGTTCATTTTAATTCGCCACTTTTTTTGCCCATGATTCTATTGTATTTAAATGTGTCTGTAAATTGTGTGAAGCTGATGTGATGTCTGCACTTGTTGCGAGTATGGCTGTGTCCGTCTGCATATGTACAAAGTAGTGTGGATGGATTTGTAGGTATGTCTGTTGTGTACACAGTGTAAAAGACGGGACCAAGTATACTCCCCTGTGGTACCCGGGAGATTAATTAAACATTAATAGTCTAATAATTGTAATATTTCAGCAAACATTTTAAATGATGAGATAATTTTGACCAACGCTGTTAAAATATTATGATAAACATAAAAATTAATAAAGATAATAATAATAATAATAAAAATAATTGTTTCATAAAGTTTTTTTTTTTAGTTATTTTGATGTCTGCATGGTACAACTTTATAATAAAATTCTTTTATAGCAAACTAAATCTTTATTTATTGTTTTCCAAGTCATAAATTTGTTTTAGGTTTGTATTGTTGTTTTTATTTTATTTTTATTTTTTTTTTTCACCATGTAAAAATAACAACAGAGGTTAATCTATTTACTCATTATACATCTCGTGCTGGCAGTTTTTATCGTCTTTAAACACGAGAACACCTTCACTGATAAGTATACGGGGTCCATATTACCTCAGCCCACACTTGTTTCTTTATAAAATGTTTAATTCATTTCTTTCTTTTTTATTTTTTATTTTTATTTTTTTAAACAACTGACAGTTTAAATACACTCCTCTTTTTTTTTTTTGCAAAGGAATACTATTACGTCGGAGTTTTGTTAAAAATAAATTATTTAAGTTTTCAAATAGAAAATACTCTATTTTTTTACAAAAAAATACCACGCATTTCACTTTTCTTTTAAACTGATTTTAATTTATTGATTATTCTTTAAATATGTGGTGCAAAATATGGATGGGGTAAATTAAGGGGCTAGTAAAATAAACATTAAAATTGATTGTACATTTCCTAGATATTGCTGAAAAGAAACTATAAGGGTGTTGTGAAGAGATGTAGGTTGTTGCTTGATGAGTGATAAATAACACCTTAAGATTTGGTTTTAGATATATAATTGATATATATGTATATGACTGACTGCCAAGGACTTTACAATTTGGAGTTTAGAACTGAACTGAACTGACAGACTGACGTGGCTAAAATGATATGAACGGAGCGATGTTAAACTGATGTGTAAACCAACAGAATGATATCTGATGTGTAAAACTGAATTCAATAGAATCATCCTTGACTGTCTCTCTCTCTCTCATACATATATCCACTGGCCGATCCTCTCCTCTCTGTGCGAGAGAGGCAGTTTCTCTCCGCTAGAGTGGATGAGTGGTGGGGGTTCACTACCCCTACAAAACTAACCACAATCTTTTTAATGTTTCACGCATCCTTATCTCTTGCAATAAGGCACTGTAGCCTATATCACTACATTTTTTTTTTCTCTATTTCTTTTAGAAGATAAGCGAACTTAGACACTGCAGGAACTTGTGACTACTTTCTTAGTTGATTTTATTTTTCTTTACTTTTATTTCCTTGGCACATTATCTTGGTTACAGTATATGTGTTTAAGATAACTGGGACCATTGTCAAATTATGTAGTAAAGTGTATTTACCTCCCGTTTTTAAACCATTTTGGGTAATCGTGTTTTTAAGGATAGTTTTCGGTAGTTAAGGCATGACAGTTTCATCATTTAAGCACGTGTTCCTATCACTTTTGTTGTGCAAGACCCGAACTAGTGTAGAAAGAAGTACCTTATGGCACAAACACGCTTGGCCCATTAAAGGGCACATTAAAAACGCCCATTAGGGAGATAACCATTAGTTTATCCACCCCTTACCGGAAATCAGACTGGGCATTCTACTAGACTTCGGTAAATCAACAAGTGCACGTTCAGCTCTGCTTTTAATTCAGTGTTTCACATCTACAACAAATACAGCGTGACTGATTGCACGCATGATGAATACGGGTGTTGATCCGTTGCCTAAGGGACCAGGATATAGTCCGCTAGGATTACTTAAGTGAGTTCATACAAAGGGAAAGGAATTAGGATAGGGGAAATTTACTAATTTGGAGAGGTTAAGTATATCTCCTAGGAGATTGGCAATGGAGATATCACTTCCCTATGACAAAAATTTTTTTTGGCATGAATCCAGAAGGAAAGCAACTTGCACTCAGTCTGGGCAAGAATACCGATTACCAGTCACCGCATTGCCACCAGGATACTTACAATAGCCTCAACCCACAAAGGCTGGGGATTAGACTTGTAAGTCGCTTGCAGGTCCTTTAGAAGTGCAGATGAGAAACCTAGAATAGTGGATTGCACTGAATGGATCTCAGTACATCGCTGGACTAAACCAGGTCATATATACTCCACTCGAGTATCTGCAATTTTCCAACAGAGCGTTTATGTTTTTTTTTTGTTTTTTTTTCAGGCGGGCTTAACGTCCAACTACCAAATTAGGTGTCGTGGACGGGGGCGGAAGCACCTACTTTACTATTAACATTTTTTAAACAATATAAAATTTAGTTATACGCTGGACTCGAACTGGGGTCCTCCCACTTACAAGTCCATGCTCATAACCAATACACCAACACCCGCCCCAAAACACAGCGTTTATGTTTGACAGCAGTCAAATCAGGATGGCCCGACAGCTTTAGATATTTACTAACCCAGGCCTACCAATATGGATATCTGGTAATTCATATTAAATATGATATCCTAAAGTTACTATTATACTCAAATTGATTAATATGATGATTAATTATTATATTTAACACGATTATTCTTTTTTAATTAATCATTTTTTTTTAATTCTAAAATAAATCAATATAAAATTTAGTGTTTTGACATATTCGTAGAATGCATATTGATTTTATTCCTGACCGGTTTCGGATTTCCATCCATCGTCAGAGCAAATTCACCAAGTTCGTGTAGAGAATTCATTTCAAAGTAATGTTTCTGTTACACTCACACTTGTTGGTTGTTTACATATAAGGTGGTTATAAGGTTATGTTACTATGTGTATGTGTGTGTAATCATAATCTAATCATAATTTATAATAATCCACTTTGTCATGAAACACACACACACACACATACACACATATTAACATAACTTAATAACACATATATACAACCAACAAAATATGTGAGTGTAACAGAAACATTACGTTGAAGTGAACTCTCTACACGAACTTGGTGAATTTGCTTTGACGATGGATGAAAATCTGATATCGGTCCCAAAATTATATTATTTGTTATGCTCAAATAAAATTTCTCACGACAGAAAATGAATTAAAACATATTAATGATTAAAATAAAAAATGCTAGAAAATCATTGAGTAGACAGATAAAGTTCCTGGATTGTATGTAATTAAAGAGAGGCTAAAATAATATCGTAAAAGTTACAGTTCAATTTCTTTTTTTTATACAAATAGTAAAGTATTCAAAGTTTATTATAATATATTGGAAATGAAACCAGAATGGACTTTAGAGTGAAGGTAATTCAAATTAAAAGAAATCAATACGAAGGATTAAGTTTAAGAGTTGAAATAAATTTGAATATGGTAATGAAGTTTGTTGAAAAGTTTCATTTTTTTTATTTTAGAAATCAATCACTTGGAATTACATTAGGATTTTAAAAACATTCTTTTATAATTTATTTATTGAATATTTCAGTTGTGAATAAATTAAAATGGTAGGTATTTTAAAAAGATATTTCCATTGGGTATTGAAATTCGTTTTAGATTTAGAAAATTAATTTTTTTTTTTGTTTCCGTCATTAAACAGATTTCTTTTACAAATATAATATTAAACTGTAATTAACTCGTTAATTAAGTTAATTCTGCCGACCTGGTGCGCTACCTTGGACTCTTCATAGACAAACGACTTACATGGAACCCACACACACGACTTAAAAGACAAGCACTGACTAAACGGGCCAAACTTCTCTACCGACTTATCGGAAGACGCTCTAAACTACCCACTGAACTGAAGAGACTAATATACAATACTATATTAAAACCTATGTGGACTTACGGACTAGAGCTGTGGGGTTCAGCCAAACCGACCAACATACGGACTATACCAGACGTTTCAATCAAAACTACTCGGACAGATAGTAGACGCACCTTTTTACGTTACAAACCTAACTCTCCATAACGACCTCAACATTCCTTTCGTACAACAACTCGCCAAGACTAAATATAATAAATTTCACTCTGCTCTCTCTCACTGCTCTAATCCTTTCGTACAATCTCTCGCCTCCACTACCATCCCTGACAATCCACCACGCCGACTGAACCGCCAGTGGCCCCGAGATTTCCTTCGGGACTGATCAGTAGCTGGTATCCCGTAGAGAGTGCTACCACTGGGTAGTTTCTCTCCTCCTACTTTTCACGCCTCTGTAATCTCATCAACATATTTACTTATTGTATGTATCTATATACAGATTGTAAATGGCTAAATAAAGAAAAAAAAAAAAAATAATTAATTGTTTAGTAAATAATTTATATAATTCAGTTTTTATTATCTCCAGGGAAGTTATATGGGGAATCTGTGATGTTAGATATAAATTTAATTGGGCTTTGATCTAGGCGCTGTCTTGTGATGACTACTGTGTTATCAATACGTATACTAACTAATGTATACGCCGACCGTGACTATATTTATATCAGGGCAATAATTTTTTTAGAAACATTTCCAATTAACAGGAAATTCTGTCATTACTAGAATATTACTGTGTCGTGGTAAAGAGTTTTTTCGGTTACATGTGATTACCAAACTGGCAAAGGGGAGATAAAGGAATGGTAGATTCCATGGTTTAGTTATGACTGAGGATAATGAAAGGATATATCTAACCACCCAGATAATTATGGATGATTAAGGTAAAAAGGAAGGAAATTTTCTTCATTAAATAATGGAAAAGAGAAAAGAGGAATATGATAAATTTAAACATCATTTTCATTGGATAAAGTTGTAGGAAAATCCAGGATAAATTGAAACATTTTGTCAAAATAAATGAATAAGTAAACGAATTTTCATTTCATTACAAACTTAAGGTTGGTTTATTTTGTCACAAATTAGCCTGACAAGTATATCTTATTATTCAAGTCATTGTTTTTACTTCTGATACTGGTAACACGCAACCATTTACTAGTAAAGTAGAAATTTGCTAAGGCTACTGTTAAAAAAAAAAAAAAAAAAAAAATTGCCCATAATTTGTTTGAGTGACAAACAGTGAGTTTTTACAATCGACCCAGACTTCTAAATGGCTACTATTTTATAGGTTAGTATCTTCAAGTATATAATAGGAAAATCTTAATAATGCTTCTCAATATTTTTTGATTACACAGTGCACTCATTTTTACGATCAATAGCCTATTTCAGACACCATGTTTGTAACATATTTTCACGAATGAAAATCAATTTGTTTTTTTTGAAATTTCAATGGTGCAAGCATTTCCACTTACAATAAATTATATTTGTAAATAAATTGTGAATAAATTGGTTTACATGTAAATTGCGAACAATAAATTGGTTCACACTGTGTAAACTAAATTTGCTCTGTGCAAGTCTGTGTTGTCACACTGTCTAAAAATGCATCCTGAAGATGGGCGAACGCCCGAAACCGGTCGACGACCACAAAATGAAGCAGGCTACCATGGATAATGTCTCTGATGTGAAACTGATATTGAAGCAGAAGGTACGAGATGGAAGGAATACGCTGTGGACCACTTCGATGAAAGAGACATCATCATTATGAATATTAGAAGACAAAACTAGTATACTAAGAATTACGTACAGACATAATACTTTCTTCAATTTTGCTCATTCGTGAGGCCATCGATATACAGACAAAATAATTAGGACATTTTTTTCACTTCTTTTTGATTTATATTTTTATATTGTTATTTTGTTTTTATTTTTTTATTTGTCTTTATATTTGTTTTTCATATTATTATTTTTTTATTTTTTTCTTCTTTCTATATTTACCACAAAACCACACTGATGGAACATCTAGGATAAATAAATGCTCACACTGGAAAAAAAAAAAAAAGCTTTCGACCGAAAGGATAGCAGTCACCATCAGAGGCGTTGTAGTCTTAATTGATTTAAGTGTACCACTCAATTTTTATTACATAAAACCAATTTTACTTTTAATATATGTATATAAAACACAAATCTGCAACTTTAAACTAGCGTTGTTTACTGTTGGAATCATTGGCAAGATATACACTATATATATATATATATTTCAAATGGATTATTTACTTCTATTAATATATATAGGGTGACCAGAGTTATATGCTCCACCCACTTTTTTTTTAAACGGCGGGAAATTTCGAAAAAATAGAAAACACGTATTTAATCATTTTTAGTCTAGTTTATTTTCAGTGATTGATCCATTTTTTTATACCCCAATATCCCGAGATACAGCATCCAACTTTTTTTTTTCAAATGGAACATTATATTTTTTTTTGCATATTTTTATAGTAATTGAGCCTCTAAAAAAAAAAAAAAAAAATTTAAAATCGGTTAGGTTTTTCAAAAGTTATGGTAATTTAAAATATGAAAAACAAATTTCAGTTTAATGTCAAAATTACCTTATTTTTTCTTTAAAGAAGCTCTTCAAACTGGGCACCATCAACGGATAGGCAAGCCAAAGCTCTGGACTCCCACGCTCTGTTTGTAGCAGCACTTAGGTGGCAAAGTCAACATCTAGGCAGGCTAGAGTTATTCGACGTTCCATATCTTCGACTGAAGCCACGGGATTAAGGTTACTGTACACTTTATTTTTTAGATATCCCCACAAAAAATGCACAATTTTATGGACTGATGAATCAAAGTTTACCAACAATGGCCTTCTTAATCGTTGGAACTTTAGAATATGGGCAGAAGAAAATCCACAAGTTACCTTCGCCACACGCCATCAGGTTATTTTTTCTACAAACGTTTGGTGTGGAGTTTGAGGAAACCAACTAATCGGCCCATACTTCTACAGAGGGAACTTAACTGGTGAAAGGTATCTAACTTTTTTAAGAGACATTTTGCCAGTTCTGCTTGAAGATGTTCCTCTAAAACGTCGGTTAGATATGTATTTTCAACAAGATGGTTGCCCGGCACATAATGCGAGAGTTGTTCGACGTTACCTGGACAGAAATTTCCACGAAAAGTGGTTAGGAACTCATGGTCCGATCCAATGGCCACCTCGATCTCCGGACTTAACCCCAATGGACTATTTTTTGTGGGGATATCTAAAAAATAAAGTGTACAGTAACCTTAATCCCGTGGCTTCAGTCGAAGATCTGGAACGTCGAATAACTCTAGCCTGCCTAGATGTTGACTTTGCCACCTAAGTGCTGCTACAAACAGAGCGTGGGAGTCCAGAGCTTTGGCTTGCCTATCCGTTGATGGTGCCCAGTTTGAAGAGCTTCTTTAAAGAAAAAATAAGGTAATTTTGACATTAAACTGAAATTTGTTTTTCATATTTTAAATTACCATAACTTTTGAAAAACCTAACCGATTTTAAATTTTTTTTTTTTTTTTTTTAGAGGCTCAATTACTATAAAAATATGCAAAAAAAAATATAATGTTCCATTTGAAAAAAAAAAGTTGGATGCTGTATCTCGAGATATTGGGGTTTAAAAAAATGGATCAATCACTCAAAATAAACTAGACTAAAAATGATTAAATACGTGTTTTCTATTTTTTCGAAATTTCCCGCCGTTTAAAAAAAAAGTGGGTGGAGCATATAACTCTGGTCACCCTGTATACCTATTATTGGAATATTATAGAATGGAATAATAATGATTCTCTTATTCAGTGAATGTGAGGATTTCGTTTTTATAAAATATAATTTGTTAAAGGTTAACATAATCAGAACATAAACTAGAGTAAGACATTTAGGATCTTCAAGAAATGATTATCTTAAAGTAAATACCTATTGACTTTCTGAAATATGTACTCTTTTGTGAGGAAGATTTTACGAATCTCCAATTGAAGCCGCGTGCTTATTTACTTCTTCATTAGAATCGCAATAATGGCAATCAGATTTTTTTGTTTAAATCTGTTCAAAATATTCGACAAAATCCCCACTCTACAAAGTAAAAGATCATTTTAATCCTCTTCCTAGGAGCCTCTACAGCTCACTGCCTGATGATAGACCTGATGTTGTCAATAACGAGAGAAAACTGTCCGTAGGCCGGCATGGCTCTGAGCGCCAATGAAAATAGACATTGACGCTCCTTAAATGTAAAAAAAAAAAAGGTGCTGTATGCAATCCAAGTTAGAAGAAAGTCTCAGTTTTAGATTTTAGGGTTCTAATGAGAAAAACATATGCATGTGCTTGAAAAAAAAAAAGAAAAAAAAGAAGAAGGCTTTTATGAGCGTTTATCATGGCCGAAGACTGATGACCGAACAATTTAGATGATAAAGTGTTTGTTCAGTCTTTGTTTTTTTTTTTTTGCAGCACTTGGAGCAAATTCTTATCATTGTTCTCTTAGCTGGAAAAATGATCCATATGAAAAGCGACGAAATGAAGTATACAGTTTATACTATAGTGTAACAGCAAAGAGAGTAAAGGAGAAACAGCAAAGAGAGTAAAGGAGAAACAGTAAAGAGAGTAATGGAGAAACAAAACTCAATATCACTCTCTAGGACTGGAGTGGGAGAAACTGTATAAATATAGCGATGGACAATCCATAAAATACAGTTGAGAATTCAGTTCAATACATCCAATCGCTAGGTGTCATTACTCTGACCACTCTACCTTAAACATTTCTTTATTGTAAAGTCCAGGCAGTCTGTCTCTACTTATTAATATATTAGTTAACCAGTGTTAACCAAGTCTTCTTCTTAATTCATCAACCACACAAATTCTCTCTACCATACACATCCATTATATACAAGATTACAATGAAGAGATATTATTTGTAGAATTTTTTTTTTTAGGTATTTGAATTACTTAATTGGTTGGATAAAATCTAAAGAGAATGTTTACTTGGTGGAAACTATAATAAGTGACCGAAACGCTATTCGATGACCCTATTTCTGGCCTTATTGCTTAAGCATGAGCTCCATTCGAGAATCAAATCATCGAAAATAGAGGCGACAATATTAACTAAGAGAGAATTCGATTAAACCATGTTAGAAATTATTAATCTAACATAGATTGACGAATTGAATAATTCTACATAGTCTGAGAAAGTAAATCTACCTACCATTGACTGATAAAGTCAAATAATCTACCACTCGGTTTGGATAGATTTTCGGCTTTGTTCGTTGTAGTTAATTAAAATCACGTCACTAGCCGGTTTCACTTCAGAAATCGTTATTACGTTCTATGAAACAAAACATACTTTTTTAATTAAAAACAATCTAGAAAATATACTTTTATTAATATTTTAATATTATTTACATTTAGCTAAGCAATAATATAAAAGAATGAGAATATTTTTAACAATTTTAGTAATAGTACGTGTGGTGGGGTGGGAGTAATTTCCACAGGAAAGATAACTTGGAATAATTTAGTAAATTTCCTCTAGACTCTGTAAATTTGAACTTAATTTACCATAAAAAAATTATCACAAGTATACTATAGGTGCAAATATTAGGCCGTAGAAATTCAGTTTTTATTCATGCACTATTGATTGTAAGATAGAGGAAATAAAATGAAGATGGGAATTCTACCAAATTAGAAAAGCAGTGTAGTTTATAATATACGGACGCTCACGCGCAACATACAATACAGTCGGCAAAACAATGACTTTCCACTAACTTTCCCTTTTTCCATCTATACCATCGACCCCATATTCCCACCCTTCTACTTCTCTCTGCCTATACTGTAAAGTAGAGCATCTCTTCTTCTACGTAGCCAGCCTTGGCGCTTACCTTCAAAATGGACAAACCACACTACCAACAAGTTTCCTTCTACCCTTCATAAACACCACCTAAAGCACATTACTATCGGTGTGTGCCAGCACCGCTTTACAATATGCGTCACAGACCGCCATATTGTTCCTTCTACCTACAATATTATATGCCAACTGGTCTCTTGGTATGTGGAGTATTTGTACTATTCTACATTTCTGCAAAGGCGAACGTGAAGGTGTTCGTTGAAGAGGTAGTGAATTTCCTTCTTTCTTCAAGATTAATATAGTACAGAAGAATTCAACATATAAAGAAATCATATATCTGACTAGATTTTTTTATTATAAATTAAAACAAATTTCCTTTATTTATTTTTTAAATTAAGTTTATAAAGATATAAACACACATAATAATAATAATAATAATTCATAAGAACCGAATTTATATTATTTAAATACTATAGTAGAATTTTTACTTCCTGTTTATAGCTGTAAGCGGAAGTATTATAATCGTGTAAAATTTTTGATATCTAGTTTCCACCGGAAATACACGTTTTAAGGTCCCTCAAGTATGACAAAGTAATTTATAGAAAATGATCTAGGTACGAGTTTGTGTATATTGTATGAATAGCGTAGCTGAAAAACGAAAAAAACGCAAATGTTCAAAACAGACATTCCGTTTGGATATATCACTATGGGATCCGACATTCCTACAAGGTTAGGTTGCCTTCTAGGGAAGATTGGTTAACCCTGGGTCCGCCTGGGGTGATTCCTGAGAATTATCTCCGATGCTACACGGACGGTTCCAGGATGGATGGCAGGTCTGGGGCTGCGGTCTATTTTGAGACGGGAGACCATTTGGTAGTGCCTCTTGGTGAGTGGGCCACCGTTTTCCAGGCTGAGGTTCATGCAATTCTTTGCTGTATTTTTGATGAGAGGGTGCGTAACAGTAATTTAAAAGATGTTTGTATCTGCTCGGACAGCCAGACTGCGTTGAAAGCGCTTAATTCATGTGTCTTCATTTCCAGATTGGTGTTGAAATGTTCTAAAAGACTCGAAGAGCTTTCTTTATTGAAGAATGTGCTTCTGGTCTGGGTTCCAGGTCATGCGGGGATGTTTGGGAATGAGGAGGTGGATAGGTTTGCCAAATCAGGCGCCTCTTTCTCTTCCATTGGTCCAGAGCCTGTTGTTGGTGTGTCTTCTGGCACATGTTTATCAGACTTTCAGACGTGGATGACCTCACAGCACTCATCCTTATGGTGGGCTGCCGGCAGTCTAAGATGCTCATTGGAGGTCCGGACGGAGCTTTGACTAGCTGGATCCGATGTCTTTCACGGATCTCACTGGGCATTGTGGCTTAAGGAGACATCTTTATACAATGGGACTCATGCCTGACCCCTTTTGTAGAGTTTGTGAGACGGAGGAGAAAACACCCCTGCATCTGATGACGGATTGTTTGGGCTGTGAGGAGATTAGGTTTAGGACCTTCGGCCGGAATAGGATATCGTTAGAGGATCTTAAGCTGTGTCCTTTTAAGGTTTTGGTCCGATTTATTCGGTCTGTGGTGAAACTTAGATGGTTAAAACGTGGGCCTGGATTTTTGTTCTGGTCCCAGTGGTTGTTATTCTTTAGGAGTAGCTATGTAGGCCCGGGGAGGGTTTGGATAGCGTAGGGTTTTCCCGCCCCTTCTTTGAATAATAATAATGGGATCCCGCAGAAAATTATCTGTCAAAATTCCTCTACCGGAAGTACCATTTTTACTGAATAGTTGTTTCCGATAGATTTTTCTTGTGATTATTTGAAAAAAAAATTCTTCAAAAGCAGCTATATAAACTGTACGTACAAAGTGCTATAACTATTTATATTTGTTACATTTACCCGAAAAAATTCTATTATCTATATAATTCTAAGTAGAATTGTTAAGAATATTGCCAAAATTTTGAGTTGGAGAGAAAATAGGCTGACCGGAATTACGTTTTTACTAAACTTGCTTTTACAATTTTCTGCAATTTTCACCACAAAAACACCGACGGATTTCATTAAATTTGTTAAACACTTTTGTTTTGAAACTTTTTTCCTAAGAAAATAGTTTTAAAGAAGTTTTGATTGGCGCAAGGTTGTGCTTACGCAAAAAAAAAAAAATCATTTTGACCACTGGCATAAAATTGAAGTCAAATAAAACATTCAGTAAAAAGTATTACTGCGTCTTTCACTCTCTCAGACTTTTGATTCATTCTCTTTCAGGGCATAGTGGTTTAACGAAGGCCCCTCTTCTTAATTGGGCTCAATAGGGATCAATAGTATCACTTTTGTAGGCGCTATGACCCCACTTCTGGGGCCGGAACCAACGGAGGTTGGAGGCCTGCATTGGATTGAACAAGAACAAGCCCCGCGTTCTTACGGGTTTCCTCACGGGGCATTGCCGACTTAGAGAACACCTGGTGAAGCTGGGCTTGGAAAGTGACAGCTCATGCAGATTCTGTGGGGAGTTGGAGGAAACTCCAATACATCTCCTAACAGACTGCGAGGCTGCCACTTAGAGAGAAGGTTTAGGAACCTGGGCAGCTACCAGGTGGAGGGGGGGACATACCCTCTCTAGAGCCCGTCAGATTACTGGGGTTTCTTAGGGATCTCAGACTGATGGAGGTGCTGTAGAACGGATGTTCAATTGGACATCCGTTCGGATGCTGTGGGCAGGCCTGCGGCACCCAGGGGGCATAGCACAATAGACCGGATCAAGGTCGCAGTGCGTTGGCTCCCTCCCGCTAAAAAAAAATAAAAAAATAAAAAAAATAAAATAAAATCACTTTTGTAGAATTTGTGAGATAGAGGAAGAATCAACCATCAATCTTATAAAACAGATTGCATGGGTTGTGTGGAAATTACGTTCAGGGTCTTTAATCGGAACAGGATGTCTTTGTAAGAGCTTAGGCTATTTTCCCATTTAAGGTTAAGGTCCGATTTGTTCGGACTGAGGTGGAATCTTAAGGTAGAATAGATTTGAGACTGGAATTTTTGTCCTAGACCAAGCTTATAGTTGTTTGTCTTTGGGGTAGCTCTTTAGAGTTCTAGCGGTGCTTTCGACAGCGTAGTGTTTGATCCCTTCCAACTGATGAATAATAATAAGGTTAACTTCCTGTTATTTTTTGTTTTTTTTAGATATTTTATTTACATAAGCACATATGCTTTGCAAAAAACAAGAGAATGAAAACATAAAATTAAAATTTTAATAACCCTACATATAACTGTACGAAATAAACATCATATTCTCTCTCGCTATTACTACTACAAACAACTATTATGTTTCTCTCTTGTTAGAGTGTGAGGATTCTATCTCTCGCTAGCGTGTACTTTGAACTTGCGATGTTTTTTACCTCCTTAACAAAGAGTTATCCTCAAACAAACAGTTAGTTGCTCTGTTGCTCTGTTAGTGCGCATATTAGCTAGTTGAATTTATATCCCTTTTGTATGGCCATACCTTGAACATTATGGGACATTTTTTGTACTTCTGTGTACCTTCACCACCTTAAACCATTGTGGGACTCGAGGTACCACCATCCTTTTTAAACTTTCTTACATCAGCGTACCATCATCATCAACGCGGACAAGTTATTTTCTATCAACCATTATCTATACCAGAGTGGATGTACGTGAGTACGGAGGCCAACAGCACAGCTCCAGTAACATCTTTATCTACCAATTTCAGGCGAGAGAGAAACATAATATAAAACCACCTTTCGCTAATAAATGCAAACCTTGTTCAGCTTTTACATTATATTAATTTTTTGTAAGTTTGTTCATCTTCCCTTTAATTTTTTTTATGCTAAATACAGTCCAATTTAATAACCAATGTATCTTCATTTATATTTTTATTAACGGTACAATAATCGTAGAGGAACAATCAATCTATCTATTGGCCGTACCAACATTTATTTCGTATACAGAGGACCTCAAAATATTATTTCCAGTGAAAAATCAATTTTGCATATTTGACCCGATCGCAATACTTCCTCTTAGAATCAGGATTAAGGAAAAAGCAAAAAGTCTATAGAAATTATGTATGGCACTGCTATCTAAAGAAGTGGAAATAAAACGTAGCAGAAGAAAGCACAGATTTAACTTCTTTCCACATTTCTTCAAAAAACGTTCACGCTTTCTACAAAAAAACAAAACAAAAAAATACATCGGAATAAATGATATAATGAAATGAACCCATTGACACCAAAAAGTAGGAAGAATTATTGGGAAGCTGTTACAGTGCTATGATAATAACCAAGAGATTGAGAATGACTTGTTTGACTGCTGCAGGTGTGAAGGATTTTTGAAGGAAATGAGAGCAGTATTTTGGAGGCAATGACAGTAGTATGAGTGTTTAAAATTACATTTATTTCTATTTAGTTTCATTTAATTGTAGAGAAAACAATATATAAAGTTTACACAGCAATTAAATGAGTATCTAAAGACACAACCATCGTCATTGATGGCAGAAAATCTACTACTAACTAATAGGATGTAAATATACCAAGAGAGCGTATTTGTAAAGTTGAAGTAGTTACCTGTTAAAATCTGTGAACTTTATACATTACAATATGCTTAAATGTGAAGCAAAGAGGCTCCATTGTCTAAGTAAGATTTAAGCTTCTTAAAAAGCTTAAAACTCAACACCAGTTAATAATTGAAGGCTTGAGACAAAAGGGTCCTTATCAAAAAAATTCCTTTAGGAAAAAGGTGAAGAGAGTATTTCTTCTTCTATTTTTAATATTTTTTATTCTATATTTACACGTTTATTGTTTATAATTAAAGGCATAATATTTTTCGAATTATTATTTACCAACTTTAGCCTACACAAAAGGCTCTGCCTTCACAATCTTTGCTTTGCAAAATCTTGCTAACATTTCTGTTACAAGGAGATTGATTTTTTAAACGTTTCTATAACATCATTAAGATTTCTCTGTTCTATACTAAGTTTTAAACATTCACTCTTTCCTTCTTTTCTTTTTCTTGTTTTTAATTTGAGTCGCGTCAACATCTATGGTCATTGGCTCTCGGAGCTTTCTCAGTGTACTGCCGGCCTCCGGACAATGTTCTGTTTTTATTTTTTGTTTTTTTTTTTTGAAGCGGGGGAGCCAATGCACTGCGACATTTTCCAGTCTCTTGTGCTATGCCCCCTGGATGCCGCAGGCTTGCCCACAGCTAATGTCCCAGCTGAACATCCGTTCTACAAAACCTTTATCAGTCTGAGATTCCTGAGGAATCCCAGTATCCTGACAGGGTTAGAGAGGGTATATCTCCCTCCTCCACCTGGTAGCTACCCATGTTTTCTCTGAGTGGCAGCATCGCAGTCTGTTAGAAGATGTAATGGAGTTTCCTCCAACACCCCACAGAATCTGCATGAGCTATCACTTTCCAAACCCAGCTTCACCACATGTCCTCTAATTCGGCAATGCCCCATAAGGAAGCCCGAAAGAACGCGAAGCTTGTTCTTGCTCAATCCAATGCACGCCTCCGATCTCCGTCGGTTATAATTTCCTAAGCAAATCTTGGCCTGCCGCAAACCGGGGAGAGAGTACCAGAGTTGAGATCTCCTCGTCTCTCTTCCTTCCTAAGTTCCTCCAACAGAAACTGGTCGCTAACCCCACAAAATGGTTCCGGCCCTAGAAGCGGGGTCGTAGCGCCTATCTTGGCCAGGGCGTCTGCCATTTCATTCCCTTCGATGCCAACATGCCCCGGCACTCACCAAAGCGCAACTTTGTTCCTCCTGCCTAGGTTTATGTAGGCATTCCCAGATCATTGTAGAGTTGGTAACTGATGCACTCCATGCTCTAATGGCTGCTTGACTATCGGAATGGATAGCAATCTCCTGGTTAGACCCATCAGTATAGCATTTAATGGCATGTTCCTTAATGCCCAACAAAGCGGATCTTTCGCTCCACCCACTCTTGGTGCCCATCTTCAACGAAAAATTTTTAGTGAAGCTGTATTTCTTAAACATGCCATCTCTAGGGAGGTGCCCGATAAGGGAATCCAAAGGTGAGGATAACCAGTGTTATCTCGTTACAGACAACATTTTCCGTCACCTGGAAGAGAATATTTAAAGGCAGCACTGCTGGACTCAAACCCAGAATGTAAGCTTTTTCATTTTTATGTTCTTAGTTGCAATCGGGTATGTAAGCAGTTGCTGTGGATTCAACGTTATAACTTCTTCCTTCTTTTTTTTATAATTTGTTAATTCCAAGCAACCTATTTAAAAAGGCATTCTCTGGCATTCTATGGGCAGTATTCTCTGGTTATAGATAACATTGTCTACCATCGGTCAATGTGTCTAAAGAGAGTGCTGCTGGATGAGAACACATGACCTCCGCATTCCAAATACAGTGCGTACCGTTAAGCTAACCCTGCCTCTTAATTTAATTAGTTACCAAACAAAAATTTTTATTATCTAATCTCAAACAAAGAAGCCAAATTTCATTTTCCTTTAATAATCATACTATTTAGATAGCTCTCACTACACTAACACTAACACAATAATGCTTTACCAATTTCTGAAAACCATTTTTCTGTGACCGGAGAGGCCTCAACAATTTTATACCCCCCAAAAAAATGTGTTTTATTTTCGTAATTTTATATGCGCAATATTTTCTCTTACGCAAATAAGAAAAACTAGGAATAATTTAATTTATTTTCTAAAGTTTTTGAGAAACTGACAAAACAAACTAATAATAAAGTAATATACATATATGAAAGGAAAATAATTCATTTAAAGATGATGCGGGAAAGTTTGCTAAAGAAATCGAACCAAACATGGTGTGTGCTTGTAAAGAGAAAATTAATTGGTTAAGTTTTAAAGGGGAATATTAAAGATGAAGTATGTCTACCAAACTATTTATAAAAGAACCAGACAAAATTCCCTTCAGACAATAACTTTAAAATTTTCATCTTCTATATATATCCACTATAAGTAATTGTATTTTACAGTTCCATTAGATCAGATAGTGGTGAAGATTTACATATATTACTGGTAATTTAATTTTTAATGTTGCTTTTGAAAAGGGAGTTCTCTCTAGAAATAAAAGTTTTTAGGATCAAAATGGTTAATTTATGATTGTCTGTGTGGTATGGATGGACAAAATATCTCAAAAAGGAATCATCCAAAATGTGAGTGTCAATTATAAAACTTTGACAGAAACAGTAAAAATTCATATGGCAACAATAAAAGCCATGTAAAAATTTCATAGAAGCAAACAAACAATTTCCATAGATGCTGTGGCTAGTTCCGCAGAGCTGGAAAGCATCAGAGATATTTTCCGTAATAGATCAACTGAATTTGCTCTGTGCAAGTCTATGTTATTACACAGTTTGACAAAAATATCCTGATGATGGGCAAACTCCCAAAACCGGGCGATACCCCCCCCCAAAAAAAAAGAAGCAGGTTATCACGGAAAATATCTCTGAAACAATTTCCACTTATGTCAATAATCACAGTTCTGATTAACAAAATTTTTCTTAAAACCAATTTAACGGTAGCAACAATGTAATGAAGGTCGTAATTTAACTGAGAACATACAAGAATGACATTTTTATACAAAAATTTATTTTTAACGATTTCACTAAGTAAGGAGAGAGTGGAGTAGAGTGACCGAACAATGAGTGATGATGTAGGTTGTTATGATGTATTTAAAATGGTGTAGCGTTTCCACTGATGTGAGTCGCTTGAAGAGTTATATAGCTAGTTAGCACTCTTGGTGCTATCAACTATCAACTCTTTTAGAGTTTATGCACCATCTGAATCGTAATCTTCAAAGTTTATGTGGCGATGATATAGGCTTCAGATGAAACTGATGGATTTAGTTTCTTCTGAGGTGAAGCTCATTTGCCAGAACATTGTAAAAGGCGAGACCGGGAAATCAAATGCATAGTTGAATTGCGCTTGGAGGCTCAATGGTGGCTTCTTGATGCGGTCGGTAACTAAACTATTGAGTCAGCTTTTATAGGGGCGAATTTGTCGCTGATTAGCGTTTTTTCACACTAGGAATGATTACAAAAAGTTTGTACTAACTAATGGTGGATTCGTACATAGCTGGGTGACGTTGTAGATGAACTATTTAGTACTCTTAAAACTCACTAATTATTTTATTATTCTGAAAAATGTTTCAAATAAAAGTAATAGTTGTATTTGAATAGCATAAAGTTTCAATTAGAATGAAAATATTGTAACACTTTTATCAGAAAATTGAAAAACCTATTACATTTACAAACGGTAAAGTCGCATTACGGTTTAACGAATTTTAACCTAAACTACATATCAAACTAATGGGGGTTGCAATGATATGGTGTGGATGTGTATAGGTAGCTTGTGGCGTGAGCGTTTTAGCGAAAAGGGCTTGTATGTTTGATTGAGATAGAATGCAAGAATAATTAAGAACACACTGGTAGTTTAAAACAATATATTCTCTAAGAGAAATTAAGTTACTTTGAATATCACAATAGCTTATAATAATTTCTTATAACGTAATACTGGTATATGTTTCCACCTTGATTTGTAGCACAAGACTGCTTAAAATATCTCTTCTCTTTGTTTCTTCAATTCCTCCCCTGTGAGGAGAAGGGGTAGTACAATGCCATAATTGTTCTTGAACCGTACCAGCAACTGGACTTGTTATACCTGGCTAGCCCTTTTGCAAGGGAATGTCAATCTTTTTCTTAATTTTGATTTATTTATAATTTAATATTATTTCAAGTTTCTTGCATCCATCACAGGGTACTTAAACTGAATATTAGGTGTAAGTTTACTGTGATTTATGTGGTAATTTATATATATATATATATATACAAACAGAGAGAGTGGTGTGAGGGAACTTACAGTGAGTGAGGTTTACGGTTAACCAAAGCTTACTGTAAGAAGAAAACGACGAAATTCTATATAATAGAATATTGACAGAGGGTAGACGAAATTGTTGTTGAGTCCCATGTTGTATATCCTGGATTCCATGCATACCTATTGGAAAGGTAGAAGAGGAAATTGATTATGATGGCAATTTAAATAACAAAATGATGAATTTAAATGCCCTCCTTCAAATGACAAAAACATTTAAATTTCATACTGTGCAAGAGAATTCAGCCAGCCAAACAGAAGTCTTCATTTCCATTACAATACCTTGTTATGGTATTTTCATGTTAAAATCACCATATAATTATGTTAATCATTCTAAAAGAAGAAAAAACATTTTTTGTCTTTTTTAAAATGAATTGCTACATTAAATTTCACCCTACAGTCATATTCATTATCATTTTTTTGTTTTTATACTTTTTCCTTTTTTAACCTCGCGGTTTTTTTTACAAGTAATAAAATAATTGAAATATATCTATCTTATCAAATATAAATTTTAATATTATTTCTGAATGGTTGAAAAAAGTGAAAGTAATTTATCTAACCACTATTGGTTTTTGGCTTAACAGAATTAACAGACATACCATATTTTGTATTTAAATATTATAAAGCTAATTTACTTATTTATTGTGTAACTTGCTACTCTAGCTGGTTTACTTCTTAGAGACATTCCTTTTGATATGTTAAATTAGTTTATTATTCCCTCGTATTATTATTATTATTTCTTTCTCAGTCTTATAAGTGGTTACAGAAGTTTGTGC
>JAAEAF010000437.1:0-67453 GCA_011037195.1 Triatoma infestans
TGCTGTAGAAAGTAAACGTTTAGAGGTGTTAACACTCTGCGGGGTAGACGACGAATACTGGTTGGTTTAACACCAGCTGGTTTATATCCTTGAAAATCAATACCCATTTTTCTTCAAATGTAATCGAATAGTAATTACTTCTTCACGAAAGTTCATCAAATTATTGTCTTGGTCTGTAAGAGTTAGTGTTATATTGTCAATTCTCTCGCCAATGACTGGGAAATAAATGACTGGCGTAGGTTCATGTACCAGTTTATAACCTGGAGGAACTGTAGGGGAAAACTCATATATTGTGTGTCCAGGTTTACCATTTCTGTATGATCCCGCAGCTATATTACAGTTTATAGCAATTGTATTTACACCATGAATTTTCACAATTTCATCAGATTTATGAGTAACGTTCGCCTCCAGTATTTTATGATGAGTAAATCCCAGCAAAGGACCAATTGAATGTTCTTTGTTGAAATTTACAGTTTGAGTACACTTGAATTCCACTTTTAAAGTGCTAACGTTACCTTTCATTTTAATTGAATTAGGTGACTGCATATGTCTTTTTAGGTAATCTGCTATAGCTTCAACCTCATAGTTCCCAGTAGGAATACTAATCACTTTGTCACCATAATGAAATTTATTGTTTACATTTTCAATTATGTTTGGTATCGAGTTATAAGATTGGAAGCTAAGCAAGCCAATGTTATAATCACCTCCATCTAATAAACTAATTGGTGGAAATATATCAGCGCTAAGGACGCTAGATGTACCTGTTAAGGTAAAAGTGTAAGACATGACTAATGTCTGTTAACTTTGTTATGCATTATTATAGAGAAATTCTAAACATAAATGTCCACAATAAGGCGTATTCCAATCTTGATACCTCTCACGATTATATATAACTTCACTCTTGTTAAAATAATGTAGCATTTCTAATGGTGGTCTGAGATTCCCAAATGGATTAAAATATATAACTTGGTTACCTTTCTTAATATATGCCACCCAATGAGTTCCAGGATTGTACGCTGAATCTAAATTTACAATAGCACATTCATCAGTTTTAGGAAATTTCGGCAATGTATCACGCATATATACACCTCTAAAATGTGGAATATTTTTAGCGTATTTCAATAATTCAATGTTTGTGAGCGCTCTGTTAGGAAGTAGTCATTCGTTTTTTCTTATGTAAAGACCATACCCTTTCTTATACGGTTTAAGATAAACCCCTTTACCAATCTGTTGCTCTTCTAATTTTCTATTATGTCTTCTATCTTCTTCTAGACGATCCCTCGCAACCTGTGTATCCTTTACTGCCTTTGCTATTGCTGATGCCCCACCAGCTAAACTTCCTAGTGCAGATAGCCCTGCAAATAAGGGTACTAGAAATGGAAGAATTCCACCAATTTTTGGTACTGGTAAAACTCTGGGTATTTTTGATAGTTTTGACTTTATTAAATAACTCTTTGCCTTCTTTAGAGCTTTCTTTGACGCATCACTGATCGACAAAGGTGAATTTACACGCGCTGCTTTTATAACATCTTTAATAGTTTTTACCTTTTTCACCCCACCACCTAATTTTACTTTAGCTTTCATTGTGTTTGTGACAGCCCAAGCTGACGCTTTCTCACCAAAAGAGGAGTCACGTGCCTTTGTTCTTTGCTAAGCTTTGTCAGCGAGTATAAGATCAGCCTTATGTCTTGATTCTAGATCCTTATGTTGAGAGTATGCAATGTCGTGTTCCCGACAGGCTTCGTCTAAAGGATTAATACCTCTATCTCCTCGTTTTAATCTTTCTTGTAGCTTAGTTCCAGGACCGCAAAATCTATACCCAGGTATGTGCACTTCAAAAGGGAGTTTGTTAATCGCTGAATTTATAAGACCTCTTCCGACTGTTTTCCTTCTCATTATGATGCCATTAGTGAGACCTGCAACTATATATATAGTGTCGCATCCCCTTGATAAATTATTATGCGTTTAGAGAAGCAAAGTGAAAGTTTGCCTATTTGCAATCTACTGGATAATTCGATAGACGAACATGTGAAAATAAATCGACATGGTGTACTACTTCCAGATAATATTCGAGCACTTTTTTGTGGATCTTCAGGTTCTGGTAAAACCAATCTTATGGCTTGTTTGCTTTTACAACCAAATGGCCTAAAATTCGCACATGTATATCTATGCAGTCAGTCGCTTCAACAAGAGAAATATTTATACTTAGAAGAGATCTAGTTCCAGAGATAGGATTCCTTACAATTAATACTACTCAACAAATAATCACTCCTGATATGGCAGAACCAAACTCTGTCATAGTTTTTGATGATATTTCAATGGATGAGCAGGAAAATATCAGGAAATATTTCAGTATGGGACGTCACAAGGACATTGACTGCTTTTATCTTTGCCAAAGTTATGCTAGGATCCCAAAACACCTTATTCGTGGCAATGCTAACTTTATCATATTGTTCAAACAGGATGACTTAAATTTAAAACATGTTTACAGTGACCATGTAAGTTCCCACAGTGTATCATTTGAGAAGTTTAAACAGATGTGTGATATCTGCTGGGAGGAGCCGCATGGATTTATAACTCTGGATAAAACAAGAGATTTTAACAATGGCAGGTTTCGGAAGGGGTTGGATACATTTATCTATATATAGCTTGGGAGTAGAATAGTTTTCTCATTCCGCTATGGATCCCAACGTTACTAAACAACTTATTGAAACTTCTAAATCATTACGCTTTAAATTCAAAAGTATGAAGCGAGGTCTTCAATCATCTCAAGAAGAACTAGAAAGGAGTTTGAAACCCATTACGGAGCCACTACAAGAGCTGGTTCAGCGGAAAAAACGGGTCAAACAAGATGCCCCGTTAATGGAAGATTATGTGCCCTTGAAATTGAAAAAAGATGCTTCAACGGACAATTAAAGCTTCTACTAAAGAGGATTCAACAGAAACACTAATTAAAGATCTTTCACAATCACCGATTAAAGCTTCTACCCCTATAAAGCATCCTATTCCAGTAAAACAAGAAGAAGAAGAGACTTTTGAGGAGGAGATCACTCCTTTAGAGTATATAGCAAAAATTGATAAACAAGAATTAGAGAAAAGTTTAAGAGAAGAAGAAGATTTCGGTCCTTTAAGGCAACCATATATATTGAAAATGATGACTGGAGACACAGGGGATATGGATGATAGATACGGAATTAGGGTTCTACCATTAGGCGGTATGGCCATTGGAAATGCTCGGGTAACCATAGACGGTGGAGACATTAATGTAAACGGCGAGTGGTATGAAGGTACCGAAGGTTTGTTGCAGTTATTATTTCTAAAACAACCCACCCACTATTCAGAAAATGATCTAGATAATTATAAAGATATTCTAATTAGAAGTGATGCACATAAGCGTCAGTTTAGTGATGAAAAAGGAATTAGTTCTAGCAGAGGATGGAAATACAAACATATCATCGCTCCTCTTTTTAATCCACCCTCAACATCATTGGAAGAACTTTTACCACAAACTAGGTTTACTCCACCAAGTACAGCATCACATAGTCGAACACCCCTCACTCTGATTGCAACAAAACCTACTACTACTAGTAGATATCCGCTAAGATCAAGGCCAACTGTTGGTAAAGGTATGAGGGAAGGTCAAAGTATTTATGAATACTGGGATGATACTAACGAACTGGTTGAACGACTTCGGCTGCTATACGCCTCAACTAGTGCAGGTCATACAGGGCATGAAAATGAAATTCACTCTATAATTGAAGAGCTGAGAGAGGCTGATATTATTTATTAAACTGGTAAAATTTTGATTAACTGTTCAGTGTTAACTTAACACAGCGCCAAATAACATGTCGGTCGACAAATTTGGTAGATCATTACCTGAAATCAAGAAAGTATTTCACGCAAGTGACGATGAAGATGGTGATTATATCGACTTTGAAAATAAACGCTTAATCGGGGTGAGTGACGCTTTAAGGGGTTCTGATGCTGTTAATAAGAGATATCTGGAAAAATATGTAACTAACTTAAATACTTCTGGTAAAAATGACTTAATTTCTAAAACATACTTGGAAAATTATATAGACCAATTAGATTTACCAACCAAATTATACATTCAAAACTATCTGAACGAACATTTTGTATCCAAAAAGTACCTATTAGAAACTTATGATGAGGCTAGAAAATTAGTGACTCAGAAATATGTACAACGCTTATTTGAAACAATAATAAATAGACTGAATGCATTCAATCCGAATACTCCTTTAACACCCTATCAGCTAAAAACAGTTTTTGATTAAGTAAGTGTTAAGAATAAATATATACTTATATTTTAGAAATAAATATCAGATGCGAAAAAATTCTGTAAAGGATAAGGTGCTATAAGGGGCAATGTCTTCCAAAAAAGCTGTAGTTACGGAACTTCATATAGACAAGCACGTGTACGCTACCCTCGAAGACGTACACTGCTCAAAGGTATGGATGATTTATGGCAAGCTGATTTAATAGAAATGATACCATATGCTCGCCAAAATAGTGGTTACAAATACATATTAGCAGTAATTGATTGTTTTTCAAAATATGCCTGGGTAGAACCTGTTAAATCCAAAGGCGCTCAGGATATCACTCACGCAATGGACAATATTTTTTATTCAAGTGGTAGAGTGCCCAAAAATATTCAGACAGATAATGGGAAAGAGTTCTACAATGCTTCCTTCAAGAAGCTCATGAAGAAGCACAACATTAATCACCTACAGTACTTACAGCCAGATTAAAAGTTCAATTGTTGAAAGGTTTAATAGAACCTGCAAATCTATGATGTATCAGTTGTTTAGTCTTAGAGGAAACTACAATTATACAAAACATTTACCTGATCTCATAAATATCTACAATAGCAAAGTACACCTTACGATTGGTATGACACCATCAGAAGTAAATTCTACCAATGAAGCATCCTTACTAGCTAATGTTTACTCTTCTAATGTAAAACGAAAAGATAAACAACGTTTTGAAGAAGGAGACTATGTACGTATCTCGAAAAGAAGAACTATATTTACTAGAGGATATACGCCCAACTGGAGTACAGAAATATTTAAAATTAAAAATGTTCGCAACACAATTCCATATACTTATTTGTTGGAAGATTTGACAGGACAGCCCATTCAAGGTGCATTTTACACTCAGGAGCTGCAGAAAACTAAATATAAAGATGTATATCTTGTAGAAAAAATACTGAGACGTAAAAGTAATAAGCTGTATGTAAAGTTCACATTTCAAGAAACCTTCTTGGATAAATGTAAAAGATTTAGTAGCTTAATAAAGTTCATATAAAATTGAGTATTTATTTTTATTAACCTCCTTGTTGATACCAGTTCAGGAAAATAAATAAAACAATCTATCTGATATAACACATTTATTCAGCAGTTGTTACATTTTTGTTAAAGAAAAAATCATAGTTCAATAATTTTTTTAAATAACTGACTTGTTTATTAACATCTTCAACTACAGTAACTAGTTTAAAATATTCACTTCTTAATAAATTGATCTTCGGAGGCTGATATTTGAGGAGTTCTTCAAGCCATGATGGTTTCCCCTGGATAACCATAGTTTTATGGGTGAAGTTCTCAAAGAAAACTGATGAATGCTTCAATTGAATATCGGACATAGAAGATCCGTATTTTTTACCAAAAAAATCATCACATATTTGCTTGCATCTTGGAGAATTGTCCAATCTTCATCATTCAAATAGATAACTGATTTTTTTGTTTTTAATGCTATAAGTGGTTCACCTTCTTCAGAAAGACCTGTCACTAATTGTTTTGAATTGCTGGTGTTGAGCGAGAAACAGGTTGTAAGCTGCAATCCTATACCACTTGCCATCTTGAGATATGATCGCAAACTAGGATGTCACACACTACTTCTCAACTATATTTACTTCCCCCACTATTCGCTGAACAGCTCATTTAAATCTCTGTTAATGCAGTGTGCTAGAGAAGCAATATGTGAACAAGGACAATTATCAGGTCCCACTTTTTGTTTTGGATTTGACCAAACACAATTTATGTAATGTTTATTAGCTGCCATAACAGTATATTCTTTAGTATATTCTTCTAAAGATTTTAAATCGCTGTACAGATTGATATAACTTAGTACTAAATCCAAATCGGTGAGCGTGATGGTTGGATATGTTGAAACAAACCTAATATAATTATCACTCGCTGATATCTCTTTCCACTCTACCGCCATTTTACTAACTGAGCTTCTTAAAGGTGGTACAATTTTATATATAACCCTTTCTTACTTAGATGATTTGAACTAAAAAAAAAATTCTAATTGAACAAGGTCAACCAGTGCGCTAACTAATCTATTTTGACGTCAGTGGGGGACAATGCACTATTACTGGGGCAGGGCAATTAAACAAAAAAAAAAAGATAAAAATAAACATTAAAATGCAATAAGCAACTGGCCTTGAATAGAAAAAGACAGCTATATACACCTCACTCTACCCATCAGCACACCTATAGAGCAGCCGAGGAAGGGCGGCTTGTGGTGGGGGGCAAAAACTGCGATTCGGCCTGACGAGGGAGTGGGCCGGGGGGGAAGTGTTCTGGAACATACATTTTTACCCTACTGATGTGGTACTATATTCAATAACCTTGGGCTCCTCATGCGTTGCTAGACAAGGCATTGATCTGGACGCCACAAAGGTTGAATATGTGCCATCCAAGCTCGTGCGGACCGGGTAGAGAACGAAACAAACTGAGGGGCGCTAATAACCTTAGAAGTTGATGCGCCCAAAAAAAAAAATAATAATAATAATAATAATAATATAAAGCATATGACACAATTTGGAGGTAATTAATCCTGAAAAAATTAGATCTACCTTAAGAGGAAATCTACCTTTAGTCATTAAAAGTTTCTTGAGTGTTCGAAGTTGAGTGCATACACAACTAAGACATATAAGGCAAATATAAATGCGATAGACACTGTTGCTTTCACCAGGAAAGAATCAGGGAAATGGGATAGGTTACGCATGTGTAACGGAAGACAAAGTAATAATATCGCAAAACCTACCAAATTTTGCTAGTATCTTTACAGTTAGCGATCCATGATGCAATTCAGATATGCAGAGATAATAAAATAAAGAAGGCTTTTATATGCACTGATTCTCTAAATTCCATGACAAGCCTTGCAAATGTATTCAGCGAAGACCCTTTAGTCAAACGTGTAACGGAAACCTATAACACGCTAGAAGGCCAATGTGAAATAGCAATTATGTGGATACAGGTCATGTAGGTATTCGCGGTACTGAATTTGCCGCTAAAATGGCCAAGCAAGCGGCTTAAAGTAGACAGAATCATGACCGGAAAATTAGGATAGAGGACCAAATAAATGCAATAAAAACAAAAATATTTAATAAATGGGAGAGTGAATGGAACCAAACGGATACACAACTAAGACATATAAGGCCAAATGTAAATACGATAGACACTGTTGCTTTCACCAGGAAAGAATCAGTAGTCTTAACGAGAATTGCAATAGGACATACAAGGATAACGCATTCATATATGCTGTTAGGCAAACGCAAACCTGCATATGTTCTCAATGCAAATCATATGCACTAACAGTTCGGAATTTCTTAGCAGAATGAATGTGTTATTGAATATAAGAAAAAATATAGCATTGAAAGTCACTTAAGAAATTCTGAAAAGAAAATGAGAAGTGTGCTCGAATATTTAAAAGAAATAAAGATATATCATTATATTTAAAGATTGGCCCCCCCCAATCAGCCAGTATGGATGTATGTGTATGTGTATATGGCATGCAGGGTAAATATGGGTGAATATATGTGCAGACCCAAAAGTCCCCAAATAAAGGCTAATAGCCTTAGCAGCTGATGCGCTAAAGAAAAATATTATAATAATAATAATAATAATAATAATAATAATAATAATAATAATAATAATAATAATAATAATAATAATAATAATAATAATAATAATAATAATAGTTTCAGGATGAAGTGGCCACTTCTATTCTGTCTTGTAATCACCTGCACTGAAGTCGAAATGTCCAACATCCTGGCACTGTTACCACTACCGCTGTACAGCCATACCAGCAACTTCATGCCGATCTTTAAGGCACTGGCCAGCCGAGGACATAATGTCACAATGGTCAGTCCATTTCCACAGAAGACGCCCGTACCAAATTTAACTGATATTGTAGTGCCAATCAATCTTGCGGAAATGTCCAGTAAGTTTATCTGCTGTGAAACACTCGCACCATTATTCTCACTACAATTTACACAATTATTAATGACGAATTTTCTTAAATTTATAATCCTCACTAGTTGTTTAATCCTTTTTAATGTAATTGCAGTCAGAGAATTTAAAGTTAATACGACTTAAACACTTTTTTTGAGGAAAGCTTAACCTTACCCCCCACCAACGCCCCCTTGGAAACAAGTTTCAAACAAAAGTAATAGGTCTCCTTATTTATTGTTAGTTTAACAAATTTAATGAAATCTGTTGGTGTTTTTATGGATAAAATCGTAGAAAACTTCAATAAAAACGCACTTCCGGTCAACTGATTCTTTCAAACTCGAAATATTGGCAACATATTTATTTCTAATTAATGTTATTTAGATGACACAATTATATTATAAATTGGGATAGCAGTTGAGAGGAAATCATAACCTGCTCCCCAAATGCCCTTAAATGAATTTTACCGGAGAAATGTTTTAAAAAAACGTTGTAGTTCTTGGTATGTGTAGTAGACATACCAAGTTTAAAGAACATCGTTGGAGCCGTTTTAGAGGAAATAGCAGAAAATTGAAAACTACTTTCAGTAAAACGCACTTCCGTCATCCGAGTTTCTTCAAACTCGGGATTTCGACAACATATTTAATTATAATTAATATATTATTTAGATGATATAATTGTGAAATAACGAAAATAGCACCTTAGAGGGAATCGTAACCCTACTCCTCCCCCAAAATAAATTTTCCGGAGAAATGCAATGTTTGTATGTTTAGTTAGCATAGCAAGATTAAAAAAAATCGTTGGAGCCGTATGTGAGCAATCACAAAAAACTGGAAAAAAAAACACGCATTAAAGCGGCATTTCCGGTGCCAGAAATCTTCGGGTCTGATGAGGTGGTAGTATCTAAACGCAATACCAAGTTTGAACTTGTACTTCTTGGTAGCAGCAGCTTTTCGTTTTTAGATGTTCTTTTCGCACACATACAAATACTATTTTCGAAAAACCACTTTTTTGGGCTTAAGATACCTCAAAACGTGTAATTCTGGTGAAAACTCAATTTCGGAAATCTGACACGATCGCAGTACTTCCTGCTTGCTAGGGGGTAGTAAGAGAAAGTAAAAAAAAATACGCGATTCTGTTTCGCATATCCTTCTTGCGATAAGTAAATCCATGGATCCAAATATTCAACTGCGTAATTTGGCATGTTTAACAGAGTTATGAGTTTATTTGACTGGCAATCGAAAAGTTAATGGAGACACTTTTGAGCAGAGTTAAATAAATAACCTCAGATACTCACCAGCCTATTGAAACCTGCTGTTTATATTATCCGTCTGTCTTTTTATTTAAGTTGAATACAAAAACTTTTAGTAACGTTAAAATTAATATAATACGGGTAGAGAGCCGTACATTATTCTTATTTTTTTTTTAGGACATAAGGTATCTGAAATGTGCTGCACTCTAGGCACGCTTCTTTATAAATCCCAACAAAACTGACCTTAGCCAGTTTAGAGTTAAAGCTAAAGCTATATAATCTGTAGCATCTACTACTACCTACAGCTTTCTAAAGCTTTTTTTCTGCAAAAATGTTTGTTTTAAATTAAGAAGGTTATATTTATTTATGTGCAGTTAGCGTTCCAAAGGGGTTAAAGAAAAACTCTGATGTTTTTGAGTACCGAAAAGTTCAGAAAAATTATTTGGTAAAGTTGCGTTTCCGGTTAACCACACTATTCTTTAAACCCTAAGTTTCAGTTATGTATTTAATGCAGGTGTTGTACTTTTAGAGGAAATTAAGATTCTAACTTCCCGGAACGTCTCATAAAAATCAATATTTCAAAGAAAAGTGATAGGACTATATACTTGTAGTTATTATGGAAAGTTATTGGAATTGTTTACGACAATATTCCGAAAACCTGGTGAAAAAAAACCATTCGTCATATCCGCTTAACGCATTTTAACCAAAATCACACATACAAAGTATTTCTAAGCACATTTCTTTCGTAAAATATAAAATATATCAGCTGGAGGAAGACCAATGAATAGGCGTAGTGGCGCATACGCACTATGATTTTGTATTACCAGTGGAGAGCTTAATAATAATCAAGAAGAATTATGAGTTTTTGTTTTTTATTGGTATTTTACTTTAAATTACCAAAAACCACCGCCCAAAATAACATTACGTCAGAGTTCTTGTTGTTCCTAGTCACCATCGCGGAAAACTTTTTTCTGTTACCTTTGTGGATACCATTGAATCCGTCCATTGCTTTATTTGTTTTGGGTTTTAAAAGCTTGAGAAACATTTTTAAGAGGGACCCGAGGGAGCTGACCGACACCACACAGCCCCCCCAACTTAGAGGATAAGATTTTATCTTGAGGTTCCCTGGGCTGCCTTCACTACGGCTGAGGGCGGATTATTAGTTTATAAGATTTTTAGAAAAAAAGGACTATTAGTTTACTTGTTTTATTTTTTCAAGTTATAGACTTCTCTCAAATACCTTCCCAATATTTATTTATTTAGTTAATTTATTTAATAAATTAATTATTATTGCATTTACAGGAAATATGCCAATACTTGAGTTAACGAAAATTAGTGAAAGATTCTTTCAGTTGGTAGAACTGTGGAAACTTGGCAGCAGCATGACTGAATTTGCATTAACCAATGAAATTATACAGAAATTAATCAGAGATAAACAGTGTAAATTTGATTTAATCATGATTGAAACATTCATGTTTCAAGAACCCCTTGTAGCATTTGGCCATAAATTCCAAGCGCCGATAATAAATCTAAATCCAGGTTTTTTAACTGCATCGGCTGCATACTACACAGGCAATAGCATCCCGTATTCATATTCACCTACAAGATTTTCCTCATTCACCGATCGTATGACTTTCTTACAAAGAGCTGAAACTGCATTCTTTCATACCTGGGAATTATTGGTGAACACTATCTACTTTATAAGACGCCAGGTAAGGTCTAACCAAGACTTTTAATAGAATAGTAATTCATAATATTAGTAAATGTTGGAATATACATGGATTATCTAGTTTAACAGTAAAATATTACCCCCTTCAGTGTGGTGTTTAGTTTGCGATACGTTGGGCTAACAAATTATTTGAATCCAATTTGCAAGCAAAACTGAAATTATATTGCATATTTGTGCCCCTGAAGCTCCTTCTCCTATGTATATTCCTCTGAAATTAAAAATCTTTAAGAGTGAGACATCGTTATTTTAGCATTGGCAAATCTTGACAAAACCAATTAAAAAGTATTGTAACCCCATTATAAAGTAGATCACTATGCCAAAGATATCTACTATTTCGATGATCAAAACTTAATTTGATTTTTATCAATGAAAATTGTATGATATCCTTCAACCAAAAAACAGAATAGGAAATAAACATGTGTAACATCAAAATTTTTCAAAAATTTTTTTTTTGTTTAATGGCATTTACAAGTGCAGTTGCAATTGCCCCTGCAACAAGTAAATACTGAATGGCAATAACTTGAGAGTAGTTATCATCCAATGGTAGCTCTCTAAATGAATTAATTACTGACCTCCACTGCCCAGTAAATCACGTAGGATTTACGCGCCTTCTCAGACGAAAAGTGGGATGATCACAAAGGTGTGAAGATAAGAGCTGGTCTATTAGAGGATTAGGTTGAGAGGAAAAAAAGGTGAGAATTAAATTTCTTGTATCGGCCAGAGATTAAGTTTTGTACGAAAGGATCTGAATGGATGCTTCTATTCGAGACATAATATGCAGTGGCGTATGCTGGACAAAATATAAGGGTGTGCTGTGTAGTAGGCATTTTCCCAAAAGATGCATAAAAACAATTAACTTATTTTTCAACCCAATATAATTAAACAAATTTCCATAGAACGTCGGAAGTTACTTCTAATAGTATTCAGAAAAATTTCTGATGATCATTAAATGGATATATTCTAGCTTTTTGATCTGAGAAAGTCGAAAGTTAATTTCATTAACTATGCAATCTGTTATTTCTAAATGTGAAAGCCGATAGTGATTTTCTTGTTCAGCTCTATCTGGACAATGACGTTTTGATCTGAACTGATGGGTTTCATTACTCTTATGTAGAGCACTATCCCAAACTGATGGAAAAGAATGTTCTCTGCCATGTTGCAGTTGAGATTTTGTATCATTTACTTTCTTGCTACATACAGTAGAGAATATCAAAATATTTCGATTGTACAAGAAGTCAGTATAGGAAAGGAGTTTTGAAAATATTTCCCTAAGAAATACTGTCTTAAATTCTTGCAGAAATGCCAGAAAATCACGAAATTAAAAATAAAATTAGATAAAACTTTTTAATCCAACAATGGACCAAAGCTTTTACATACATAGGCTGTGCTGCCCTGTGCCCACACAAAGCAGCTCTTCACAGGCTGTAGTATCCGCATTCTGCCTCTCTACGCGCGCAGACAAATGCAGTGGTAGTTTTCACGTGAAGCCGTGCTGTTGGCAGAGCGCACGACCAAACCGGCCAGAGCCTACCTAAGGGAATAGGTATGTATAATATCGGAGTGATGGTCAATTCAGATTTTCAAAGTAAACATTGTTGCGTTAATTGGCTTTGCTAAATAAACATAAATTAATATTTGTAGTTCATAAATACAGAGCATGCATCGTTCGACTAGCACACCCGCAATATCCGCCCCTGTAATATGGAGCATTGGTTACAGGCGTAGAATTTTTGACTAAGATTTGGGGACGATAAATATTGGAATGCTTGGCTCACCCCACAGTTCGAGCCATTTAAAAATTTAAATTCATGATATTAAAGTAGAAATTATACTATTTAATATATTATAATATGTATTATGATATCGCAGGCGCGTTTGACAATCTTTGGTGGGAAAGTATTCTCGAGCGCCTCAGATTGATGTCTTGCCCTATGAATTTATTTATGTTAGTACAGTCATTTTTGAAGGAGAGAACAGTGCTTGTTAGGTCTAGCTTCAAAGAGGTGTCAAAGATATTAACTCGTGGTTGTCCGCAAGGCTCAATTTCAGGTCCTGTGTTCTGGAATTTTGTTTTAGATGGTTTACTTGCCTCTGAAATCCCCGGTACAGTAAGGAAAATTGCTTACGCCGATGACCTAGTGTTGGTGATAGGTGGGAACAGTCGGACTCAATTAGAATCAAATGCTTCTATCGCAATGGCGATATTGTCCGCGTGGTGCTCAGCTAATAAATTGCAAATTTCTCATGATAAAACAGCAGCAGTTTTATTCAAAGGCAAGCTAGCCCCAACTAGACAGCCGGTTGTTCGCTTTAGTGGTCATCGTTTGAAATGGGTCCGGCAGGTCAGATACTTGGGTATTATGCTAGATAGTAGCCTAAGTTTTGTCCCCCACATAAAGGATATAAGAAGGAAATCTAAAAACTTAATCGGCCAACTTAGACGAGTTACGAGGAAAGATTGGGGATTAAAGAAAAAAACAGTTAAAATAATGTATAGAAGCATCTTACTATCGCAGGTATTATACTGCTGCTCTGTTTGGGCGCATAAGGTTAGCAGCTCGGTCTTTAGGACTCATACCATGGCAATACAGAGAGCCATGCTGTTGTTGATGGGTAATTTTAGCCGTACGACACAACTGAGGCTCTGCAGGTTTTGACGGGATGTCTTCCACTCGACCTGGAAGTAGTGAGATCGGCCCTATTATACTTTTTAAGAAGAGGGAAAACAGTGAGTTTGGGGGGACATTCGTTGGAACCATTACCAGAAGGAGAAATAGGAAATGATTTCAGAATCTGGCTCCTGAATGAAAAAAAGAAACAACTGGATCAGGATCTGTTACTGCAATGGAAATCTCGCTGGTCTTACTCTCAAAAGGGGAGGACCACCTACAGGTTTTTGCCGGACGCGACAATGGGTAGAAGAATAGTCCCCACAGATTTTTCTTACGCGGTCTCCAGGCTAGTGACAGGCCATGGGCAAATTAAGGGAAAGTGGTATCAGATGGGTTTGGTAAGTGATGGTTGCTGTCGTTGCGGTGAATTAGAGACCGCCGAACATATTATTTTTGAGTGCATCTGTTATGAGGATCTCAGGGCAAAATTATGGAGTGCAATAGGCTATCATGTTTGCATTGATAATGATACACTAACCCTGTTGCTGGAAAATATTAGTGCATACGATGCCTTTAAACAGTTTGCAGAAGAGGCTCTAAGACGCGGTACACTGTGGGGTGATTTTCGAGGGTAGGCGGAGTGAAAGTGGGAATATTAATAATTTATTGGATGACTGTGGATTGAATGACATAGATTGGGTAGTTGTCGAGTTTTTAGCGGGCCTCTCAGGAATATCGAGTACTGAGAGGTCAATTAGGATAGGAATTTTGTCTGCATGCGTGAAGTATGAATGTATTTATTGTTTGAATGAGTGTGAATGCGATGCAGTTTGTTAGGTTGTTAGCTTGTTCTGCAAAGGTAGCATAAATTCTTTATAATTTAGGAAAGGTACTTTGTTGTGCCCTTCCCTCATATATTCTTGCTTGGGAATTATTCTTGTTTCGGGATCATTGGGGATGAAGTGTAATCATTGGGCTGTTATGAGCGAGAGCTCGGTGTGCGCGTATAAAAAAAAAAAAAAAAAAAATTATTATTATTAAAGTTAAAATTATATTTCTCAAAATGAGTTAAAACTTAGTTCTAAAATTAATCAATTATTTTCACAATAAAGAATAATAATTTGTTAAAGTCTATGATTAATTGTGTTAATTTAATATTTTTAACATTTATTAAACATCAAAAAAAAGAGAGAAAGAAAAAGATTTTGTTTTTCCATAGGACATTTTGATGAGAAAATATCTAGAACATGATGAATTACGAAATCTCCCTCCATTAAAAGATATGTTGATGAATACATCGTTAACACTCATCCACCATAACTCAGCTGTAGGTTATCCAATTCCCTTACACAGGAATGTTGTTGAATTTGGTGGAATCAATGTGAAAAGTGGGGAAAAACTGCCAAAGGTGAGTGAAAAATACATACAAACAAAAATGATAAATAACACTTATTTAACAATGATAATACCAGTATGCTGGTTATTAATTTTTCTTACACTTGTAAGAGAAAATAATGCGATAATATTGAATTTATCGGAAATTTATGTTTTGAAGTCCTAGGATGACGAAAAAATATTTTTAGCGAATGGTCAGTGATTGATTCTGAACTGTTAACGCTATCGCATCCAATGGGTAGGTTTCATCATCAAATCCATCACCCGAAAGTGGGACATTTTGTGGTTTTTCTGGAAAACGGTTCCAACGATTTTCTTTGAACTGCAGACATAAAGACCTGTACTTTTCATCAGAGATATTTTTTCTGAGATAATCTGTTTCCTTTTGTGCTTCCATCCACCGTTTCGAATGTATTTGCCCATCAGCAGTCCATCTTGATAAACAGTGTGATCATTTTTCTAGAAAAATGTTTCAAATAAAATTTGCAGCTCTTTTCATGATCAGTTGATGTACTAAGAAAAGAGTTAGAGCTATATTCGAGGAAATGACAAAAAAAAAAAATGCCCGTAAAATCTAGTCAGTAAAGTGATACTTTCGTTCGACCGAAATATCGAGAGTCATACCCCTTGGTAGTACCAAAACGAAATACCAAGTTTCAGCTTTCTGTGGTTTTTTTTTCATTATTAAGTTATGCTGATCGTATACAACACACTGAACAATTTATGAAAACCACTTTTTACTTTTTCGTATTCTAGAGCAGGGCTGGCCATCCCTGTACTAGAGAGCTTGAAATACTGTATTTCAAAACTCAATTTCTAAAATTTGATATGATTGTAATAATATCTAAATACTTGTTTTGAGTGAATACATATCGTGAAGGAAGGATAAATATAACAAATTAAGTGGGGAAGCTATCCTATACTTTAATCGATATTGAATTTATGAGTGAAATTCTAATTTACAGGTATTACTTTTTTTCATATATAATACTGCCCTCTAAGTTTTTTTGAAGCTTCACCGTACTAATGGAATTGTTTACTTAGTGATAAATACAATTTATCTTTCCAGAATCTCCAAGAAATAATGGATAACGCCACTGAAGGTGTGGTTTACTTTAATTTTGGATCATTTTTTAATATATCAACATTATCAAAAGATGTACAAATGTCTTTAATATCAGCATTGGGGAAAGTCAAACAAAAAGTTCTGATTAAGTGGGAAAATCCACCACCCGATGGAAAATTACCAGCTAACATTGATTTTAGAAAATGGTATCCCCAGACGAGTGTTCTAGGTAATGAAACTATCAGTCAGTAATGGATAGCGATAGTGCATGTTGCATGTTTGATTTAAACTAGTGTGATAAGAACAAAAGAAGTACCGAGAATGGTTTTTTCCGTGGAGCCCGCTTCACTTTGTAGCTATCGACCTGTTTCGCCTATCAACAGGATATCTTGACAAATATTGTTATATCACAGCCCTACATAGGGCAAATTTATACTAGAGTTTTAAACTGATTTTGCTCTGTGCAAGTATATATAACTTTTGCTGGACCGAGGCCCACAGACAGAAAGTGACAGAAAATAATGTAGGCTAACAAGGTAGTAAACATTGTGTGATATTTTCCAAACGCTGTGGATTCGATTCGCTAAATATACGTTAATACTAAAGGGTAAACCAGCTCATCTTCTCTATAAAAATGTCAACAAACTTTTAGCTTAAATAATATTTTGGTCCGTTTTCTTTTTCATTTTTGTTTGGCAAAGAAGGCAGTTTAGACATGATATCCACGTGCGTCCTCACTTGTATTCTCCAAAAGGAGAAACTGGACTAGCCTTTTTCTAGGATTTTGACAAAGACTCCCCCCTATAAGAGTACTTGCTTAAACTCTGTAATTCCGTGGGAAGCGAAATTGACTAGTTACTTCTTCAGGGTTCTTTGAAAAAGGCCTTACTGCACGCACAACACTTATATTGATCCTCCCGTCTCTTAGAACCTGCAGAGACTGTTGATTTGGTAGTTTAGGTTTTGGCAGGGGTACTTGTTTGGGTTTAGTGTACTCACAGACGTAAATTTTAACTTACCTCGTCATATTATATACATATCATTTATAGAATTTACAGACGATTACTTCTGTATACCAACCAACATTCGGGAAAAAATGAAGTCACAAAAAATCTGGGTCAAAGTTGATTTACTTTATAATCCATTCCTTATACATATCTACCATCTAATGTCCTGTATATTATCATTATTGAAAAAAAAATAATTGATCTCATTCAATTTGTCACATTGCAATGTTCTACCGTCTCGAGATTCAAGAACTAGATCTTCACGTCTAGATAGTAACTAAACCTGATTTTGTGTTTTTGTGCAGCTCATCCAAACTGCAAACTGTTCGTCACACACGGAGGATTAGCCAGCCTGATGGAAGCAATCTACAATGCTGTACCACTACTCCTGATACCGTTGTTTGCTGATCAGAAATACAATGCCAAAATTGCCGAGAGATACGATATTGGCCAAGTGCTACATCTAAAGGATCTTAACGAGGAGGGTCTACTAAATTCCATAAATACAGTATTATTGGATCCAAGGTAAGTTACATTAGGAGGGGTGTTGGCTGCTCTTCCCAAGGGCTGGGTGTACCATGTCAACTAGTCAGGGATGGCTACTGTCAATTTTTCTTAGAGGTTCCTGGGTGCAGTAGTAGGACTGATGTGGGTAATCTAGTGACGCTTCATTAGTCTCCATTCATAGTTTTCACTTAGGCCTATGAGTTAGAGAGCCAAGTACCCTTAACGGACCTGTTTGCGACTTACAAGTTCATCCCCTAGACCCTGCAGGCTCAAGGCTAGTGCATGCCTCCTCGTTAATGGATATCCCATGGTCAGGCTGAGTGCAAGATGGGCCTGAATCGGGAAGGGTTTTCTATAACTTCGCCTTTCTATATTTACGTTTCCCTTTATATAGTTACAAATAAGTTTCCTGGTAGACTATATCTTGGCTCTCAGAAAAGGATCGAAATGGACGTGCGATCAGTCACGTTTAACGCTTGTAGATACAGAATACTGAACTAAGGGCGCAAGTGCCAATTTCCACTGAATTCAATTAGTTTCGAAATGGCTGTGGTTTGAGCAATAAATCCAATGTCCTGATATGAGTTGAGCGAGAGAAGACTCGCGATTTAAATTTAACTCCGTTTGTTCCAGACTCGGGTGTTTCTTTCAGAGTATGTTTTCTTTAACTCCTCAAATATTGTTTCTTGACTCTAAAGCACTGAGAGTGCTGGGCTTTTATTTTTCCACAACTCCTAGGGGAGAAGCTTGATTCTCAAAGTTGTAGTCAATTCATCCGTACAAGCGCTAGGCCTGACTCACAGACGTGAAGACCTTGTTGAAGATTGCATGTGTTGCCGAAGCTATCGCTTGAGGGCCGGTGGCAAATTTCCTTAAGAGAGGAGGCTGTTTATTCAATTTCACAACCTTCTAAAGTGCCAATTACCACTCAGTAAAATTCTCCCAGCTTGATATAATTTTTTTTGAGAAAACGGCTATATCGATTCCTTTCAACTTGGAATACTAGCTGCACCGATATGAACCTATCACTTTTATTTATAATGTTTTTCGAAAAATGTTTTTAGGTGGTTCTGAGGAATATGATACGTTAAAATTCAAAAGTATTTGTTTAATATTATTGGCGCTCGCTTACAATGCAATCTTTCCCTAACTGCCTCTTTTGGTAGTTTGGCACTTATTCCCCAACCACCTGTAAAAATAAGGAAGATTTTTCAAATAAAAGTGATAGCTATTTGTATATGGATAGATAGCGTGTGGTTTTTTAATGGAAATCGTTGGAGCCGTTTTAGAGAAAAGTGCTAAAAACTGGAGAAAAAAACATTCAGCAAAGTGGCACTTCCTTCTTAGTATTAGGAGGAGTAAGAGGACGTCGTGCCTTCCATGTCAGACTTTCTTTTAACTTGTCACTTACTCAACAGCATCATGCACGATTTTATCACCTGTATAATAGTGATAGTTAAATTTGGAGAAAACATTGCTTGAATGATGACAATTTATATTAATAATAAACAGAACTGATAGAATTATAAGTAAAAAAGTCGTAAAAAATCATCGTTTTCTGTATTTTATTGAAGAGTGTAATTTTATTTATCAATCGAATGTATGTCTCCTCAAATAAAACTTAATTTTTATGTTTTAGATATAAAGAAAACATTCATAAACAATCAGCAATATTCAGGGATCAGTCGATGAACATTTTAGACAATGTAATCTACTGGATAGAGTATGTAATCAGACATAAAGGAGCTCCACATTTACGACCGGCTGTACTAGATCTACACTGGTATCAATACCTTATGATGGATGTTATTGTATTCTATTTATTCATTATTTTTTTCATTGTTTATATTGTAAAGAAAGTATTTTATTTAATTTTTAAAACTTTTAGACGATTGTTATGTAAGAATAGTTGTAAGGAAGATGTAAAGAAAACTAAAAATGAATGAATGCTTTTAATTTTCCAAATACTTGGTAAAAGTATTATAGCTCCGGTAAAACAAGATTTAAATAAATACATAAATATTTAGCAAATGGGCAATTACTTAGAATTTCGTTTTGATTCATATGTGATTGGTGATAAGTTATCAATACTGTTCCTTCCGACATTATTCTATATTTTATTAATTTTCGGTCTGATTTGGTTGTTTACTTTCTCTTACTCCAAGTAAGAGGAAGTTCTGTAATCGTCACAAATTTTTGATATCGAGTTTTCACCGGAAATACAACTAAATTCAAAAAAGTGGTTTCTAGAAAATTGTGTATCTATGTATGTGAACAGCATAGCACAAAAACGAAAAATCGCAGAAAGTTCAAACTTGATATTCCGTTTTGGTATCACTGTTTTTTTGTGATATTTTCAAAAATGACTCCAACGATTTTCATTACTTTCATTACAATGACTTTGTTGGAAAATTGGTTAACCAGTAATGTGGTTATGGAATCGTTTTCTTTTTAGAAATAGAAATGATTTTCCTTCAAACTTGGTATGCTAACTGTACAGATACAAACTTATCAATGTCATTTGAAACATTTTGTGGGACAAATTGATTTTTTGGAAGTTCTACGGAATCTATAGCATTAGATTTCAAATGTTAATGAACTTTGTTTAATGTTTGTTTAGCGTTACCTGTAGGTAAATGTAATCACTTCAAGGCTAGGTATCGTGTATCCAACCGTATTTATGTTAGGTGTTAGTAGTAAGTAAAGTTAGGTGTAGGTAGTAAGTAAAGTTAGGTGTAAGTAGTAAGTAAAGTTAGGTGTAAGTAGTAAGTAAAGATTTAAAGTTTAAAGACAATTTGTCAACGTTATAAATGTATTCACTGTAATGAATGTTTCACTCTAAATTTTTCACATTTATTTTTTTAACAATTGCAGAATTTATTTTTGTATTAAACAGATACTTTCATTACACTCTATTTAAAATTCACTTGCGCTACATATATATAGATAAGATAAACAAATTCAAAAGAACACATGAACTAGGTAGGGCTATATCTCCCGGGTCGGCAATTGTGTCGGATCTCCATTTATTGACAAGGTCAATTTCAATGACAAGACATGCTGAATCATTCACGCGTGAAGTGTGTAATTAGATACGATAACATTTTTATCTAATTTATTTTCTTGTTGTTTATTTCAATTTTATAAGTTGTGTAATTATATTTTGTTGCTTCATTATTATTTTCATGAATAATATGAAACATGTTTAAGGTAAATTAGTTCTATCTTTATTAATATGTTGTAATTTGTAAGTAATAAAGAATGACATTTCAGCATACCTTGACGTCATGCATCTATTTATGTTAGAGAACAGTTCTGTAAGCATTGTTTAGAGATAATATTTTATAATTTTTTAGACAGCGATAAGTCTGAGAAATAAAAACGGAAATATGATAGTTTTATTGACCTAACATTCCTCAAACAGGAAGTTCAGCTGTTGAAGAGGTTAACTCATTTAAAAATCTTCTTCATAATCAAATCCCTCTTCTCTAGTGCCCATGAATCCCTTTTCCGTACGATTTGCCTTCCCCAGCCCCAATCCAACTTTCTTCGTTGGAAGAGACTTCCTTTATTCTTTGTTTCCATTGTTCGTCAGATCTTTATTGTTTGCCGGTCTGTTTTAATCCATTTTTAAAAAAGGCCATAACCACAGCTGGTTCTCTTCAGCTATTTCTGATTGCTGGCCTTTTATTGTTGGCCCTGATTGTCGTCGAGTTCAACCACCCTTAACACTCTTCTCGTATTACACTCTTGAGTCGCTCTCGTTTTCCATCAACAAAGTGCGACTTTACTGAATGTTATGTTTTCTTCACAATTTTCTTTAAACTTCACATCCTATCTACATCACTTTTATATGAAACATTTTCCTGGGATTTTTTTTTTTTTTTTGAGATTCTCTTTAGGTTCCTGTACAGTACAACTTCAGTATAATGTATGGTATTGTCACCTGTCACTTATACAGTATTAATACCCATTACAAGTAGTGCTGGGAATATAAATTTGAAGACAATCGGTTTAACGGAAGCGCATCTTTTCAGAAGAGAGGTTTTTGGACTTTTCTGGAAAACGACTATAATAAAGTTTATCTAACAACTTGGAATGCTAATTTACACATCAATCTCTTTTTTTTCAAATATTTTTCCGAAAAAAATTGTTTTTGTAGCTCTCTTTTGGTAACTAGCGGCTATACCATGTAACCAGGTGACATGTACCCCTTCATCTCTTTCCCATTAGTCATGGGACGGATGGCCATGCGGTTATTTTTAGTGAGCCGGCTCATTGAATCTAGAGATTCCAACGAGAACCGGAACACTACGCCGACTCAATTGAGCCAGTCGGCTCGCGTTCTGATTGACAATAATGATTGGCGTACTTATTCTAACGTATATTATTGGATGCAGATGTGTTGTTTTCATGAAAGATGTACTATTTTTTTTTCAATAAAGATAATTTTTAAAATGCAATATTTCATTAATTTATAATATCAAAAATTTGATTCACACTAGGATTAAAATTCTTTTTAAAAACAAAAATTTACTTTTATTTTTTATAACTTTTATCCTAGATTTCTTTGCGGTGGCGAATCAACGCGAAACATCCGCAATGGGGTAGTCGTGTATCCGCGTGGACTAGTACTCCTTAATGCCTTATCCACAAACAGGTACAATGTCCTATCTCCTAATCAACCTACTTATTGGCCCAGCTCTCCTAGAAAACAGCCAGATTTACTCGACTTTTTCATCACCTCTCAAATCTCACACTTACATACTGGTGCACATACAAAAAACGATCCTTCCTCCGACTATAGTCCTGTCGTATTAGTTCTTGATACTCATCCTATTTCTGTTCCTCGCACACTTCATTAATAAATGGCCCAATTAACTGGGACTTATTCCGAACATCAATTGAACAAAGATTAGACTTAAAAACTACAAGAGCTAGACGACTGCGTTAATGACTTCACGGATAAAATACAACAAAGTGTTTGTGGCTCAACAATATACACATACCCTACCTCGACCCTTCTTCCTATTTATACGCTCCCCTTACACATAAGAAGCCTCATCACTGCCAAACGAAGAGCGAGATCTCTTTGGCAAAGGCAAAGATATCCTTCGCACAAAACCAGACTCAATAGACTAAGCAGGCTAGAACTAAACAAATACTACAACAGTGGATACGCAGAGTACACTGAACAATTAATTAACAACCGATAATAAATCACTATGGACGGCTCAAGAAAAATACTTTCTTACAAATCCACATCTTCACCACTGCGAAATAATGATGGATCCTGGGCCAAAACTCACACCAAAAAGCTAATCTTCTCGCTTCCCATCTTCAGAACATTTTCGTGCCACATACTGATTTAAAAGACAACCAGCATACGACACATGTCACCGAACAGTTACATATTTCCCTCCAACTTTCTCCGCCTACCAAATCCTTTACTTCATGACATATTCGATTTGGTAACTGCTAAAATTCTACAACATCTACCTATAAAAGCCTTGATCTATCTACCTTACCTCTATAATGCTGTACTTCCCTTTATTATGGAAATTGTCTACTATTAAAATGATCCCTAATATTTAATATTAAAATCCTACTTAACCGACAGATATTTCAAAGTTAGTCAGAGTACCGCCCTTTCTCCAATACTTCCTATACTCGCAGGAGTTCCTCAAGGCAGCATACTTGGACCGCTCTTCTAATCCTTATATACTTCAGACAACCCAGAATACCCAAGTACCATAATATATATCTTCGCAGATGATACTGCAATCCTTTCCCCAAACCTTTAACCCTTGAATGGCTATCGCTCTCTACCAGAACATATCCTTCAACTGGAATGTTGGCTCTTAAAATGGAAGATCAAAGTTAACCCACAAAAAAAGTAAATACATTGTATTTATACTGGGTAGGTCAGTAAGGATGGGGCACATGGATACATCGGATCTAGGGAAGATTGGGTCCGTCTGGTTTGATACCTGATAATTAATTACCTCTGGTGTTACACGGACAGTTCCAGAATGGATGGTAGGTCTGGAGCTGCAGTCTATTTTAAGACCGAAGATCATTTGGCAGTATCTCTTGGTGAATGACCACAGTCTTCCAGACTGGGTTTTGCAATTCTTTGCTGTATCTTGGATGAGGGGGCACGTATCACTAACTTAAAAGGTGTTTGTATCTGCTCGGACAGCCAAGCTGCGCTGATTCATGTGACTTCACTCCCAGGTCAGTGTTAGAATGTTCTAAAAGACTGGAAGAGCTTTCTTCTCTAAAGGATGTGCTTCTAGTCTGGGTACCGGGTCACGTGGGAATTTTTGGGAATGAGGAGGTGGATAGGTTTGCCAAATTAACGCCTCTCTCCCTTTCGTTGGTCCCGAGCCTGCTATTGGCGTGTCTTCTGGCACATGTCTGTCAGGCTTCCAATCATGGACAGCTTCACAGTATTCATCCTTATGGATCAGCTCTGTGGTTGTCGGCAGTCCAAAATGCTCATTGGGGATCCGGGCAGGGCTATTAGTGAGACGTTGCTGTGTCTTTCACGGAGCTCTGTCAGGCATCTGGTTGAATCCCTTACTGGACATTGTGGTTTAAGGAGAAATCTCTACATAATGGGGCTCATGCCAGATCCATTTTGCAGAGTCTGTGAGACAGAGGAGGAAACAGCCATCCATCTTATGACAGATTGTCTGGGTTGTGAGGAGATTAGGTTCAGGACCTTTGGTCGGAGCAAGATGTCTTTGGAAGAGCTTAGGCTATTTGCCCTTAAGGTTATTGTCCGATTTGTTCGGACTATGGTGAACTTAAATGGATTAGACCCAGGTCTGGATATTTGTTCTAGACCCGGGTTTGTTGTTGTTCTTCTTGAGGTAGCTATATGGGCCCAGTGGGGCTTTGGATAGCGTATGGTTTGGTCCCTCCCCACAGACAAATAATAATAATACACTGGGTAGAAAAATCCCCCACCGATCCACATTAACCATACTTTAATCTCTCCCGTAAATAACGTACGTTACTTGGATTTCCAGCTAGACAAAAGACTGACTTGGAATCCCCACACTAGACTCAAACGACTTGAACTAAATAGACGGTTCAGGCAACTCTCAAGACTTCTCTACGTGCTACAACGGAAACCTATAAGGTCATACGAAATAGGGGGAACAATCAAGCGTTCCAATTCCCGCCGTATCCAGTCATATCAGTCAAAAATCCCTCGAAAAATTGTCAATGCACCCTACTATGTTGCTAACCTCATCATCCATAGTGATTTAAACATTCTTTTCGTTATCCATGTAGCAAAAACTCATTTCCTTAAATTCCATTCATCCACAACTGCTCATCCTAATCCTTTAATTCACCAGCTTTCTTCAAACACAATTCCCTACTATCCATGCAGGCGGCTGAAGAGAAGATGGCCTCGTGACCCTTATAGAATAACTCTACAAGATAGTGGAGTGCCATCGCTGGATGTCTTCTCCAATCCACACTCCTGTTATTTAAGATGATGCCATTTAACATATTTACTTGATGCAGTGTATTTCTGCAAATTTAAATATCAATAAAAACAAAACAAACAAACAAACTTTTATTTGTAACAATAACAGTAAGAAAAGACTGGACATGTACAAAAACATCTTGCTTGGAACACGCTGTCAATTATACGCAAAGTTGTAACCAGTATTAATAAATTCAATCAATAATGGCTTTTACAATAAAGATCATATGCCATTTCCCAAAATATTATTCCTATATTTGAGGAATAATATTTCTCCAAAACTTCCTATCGTCCCAGTCACCTTACCACAAACCTCTTCCAGCCATTCCCTCTCTTATGTCCTCTATCCACCTTCTCTTCGGTCTTCCTCACTTTCTTCGTTCTTTAAACATAAGAACATATAAAATTTTTTGGGCCATCTATCATCATCCATTCTCATGCGATGGCTAAATCACTGAAGTCTTTGGATATCAAGGTCCTGGAGGATACTTTCTTTTTTATCTACCTGGTTCCTCATAGCCGGGAGAGTCTACAACTTCTCCAAAAATCAATCTCTATGGCTATCAATTTCTGTTTTAATTGTGGATTTTTTTTGTCCAACTTCACATCCGTAGAAAGAAACGCTCAAGACGAATGAGTGGTAGAACCTTTCAGTTTGGAGACCCAGTACTTTGTTCCACAGTAAGGAATTAAACATGCCTACCATCTTTCTGCACATTAATAAATTCGAAATGTTGATTTATGGTGATTTTCATCTTTCGTTTCAGAATAACATTTTACAGCTGTTGTTATTGATCGCAACAATAACAGGTGGATATGCAGCCAATATTCTAGTTATGATTCCATTGCCTTTCTACAGCCACACTATGAACTTCCTACCAATATTCAAGGAATTAGCAATCAGAGGACATAATGTTACCATTGTTAGCCCGTTTCCTCAGAAAACTCCAGTTCCGAATTTAACGGATATTGTTGTTCCTAACGTTATGCCTGATTTTGTGGGTAAGATATTGTTTTCAATAGTAAGTGTTCTGCAGGTGAAGTAACTGTTATATTGAAACATGGACCTAATTTTCTAAATATATTTCCTTAAAGCTAATTTACCATCATCATTTCTGCTGGATATGGACAGTGAATTGATACAATTATTTGCATTTTGGACAATCTGTTTGACTGGCTCACCAAAAGCTTTACAATTTGAACCAGTACAAAATCTGATCAAAGATAGTGATTCCAAATTTGATCTTGTCATAACAGAAACATGGTTCTTACAAGAACCATTCGTTGCATTTGGCCATAAATTTATGGCACCAGTTATCAATATTATGCCAGCATTTTTCTTTCCATTAGCGGCACACATGACCGGTAATCATTTACCTGTTGCCTATACTCCGATTTCCCGATTAGCATACAATGATCGTATGACGTTTTTGGAAAGAGTGAAAAACAGTTTTCACTATTATTGGGATGTTATTTTTGGAGGAGTGATTTACCTGAACAAGCAGGTAGGATCGATCATTTTTTATAGATTTCATGAAATTTTATTATTTTCATTTATAATTCTTGAAAAAGACAGAATTTAAATCAAATGTTTGTTGTTTTCTTTTTGTTTTTTTGCTACAGGACGCAATCATGAGGGAATACTTCAAATATCCAGGATCAGAAAATCTACCTCCTCTACAGGACATGCTGAGAAATACATCATTAACATTGATAGATTACAATATCGCCCTTGGCTACCCCGCACCATTGCACAAGAATGTGGTCCCGTTCGGCGGGGTTAATGTACACAGCTATGACAAGCTACCGGCAGTGAGTAAATATTCAAATATTGCAATTCATGGTAGTTCGGTATTCTAAAGTAAATTCACAATTCAGTAAGTAACATTAGATACAAAATTCTGACAATTTTAACCCCACTTTTGTTAAATCCGGCTAAGAAGTTTACAGAATTTCAGTCGACAAATCCTTCCATTTTCTTCATCTTTTTTCTTTTTTTTACCCCATGACTTCGGCTACTTAGCCATTCTAAGTCGCGCGGCCCAGAATAAATAGGCTGCGATGGCGACAGATGTGCCCAGTGGGATATACAGGGGGCACATGAGAACAATCTGGTCGCGAACAACTTCACCTCCACCAAAACAATAATACTTAAATTTAAGTTTTGTAAGCGCCATGGACGTCTCTATTGAGTTGTTTTAACATCAAATTTAGCAATCACAACTCTTACTTTAGATCCAATAGATCGCTAGTTCACCTATTTATTATTAATATGAACTGGCAGGACCTGATAGCTTCCTGATATCATGGACCGCTTTGCCAGTTTGGAATTGGACCTTCCGCCAGTCTGAGCTCTATGATGCTTTCACAGAAAATATTTTCAAAGACATTAAATAAAATTATAAACGAAATTCACCTGGATATGTAAAGGTAATGGTCAAAAAGTCAAAAATACAACAAAATTGGGCAAACTGTAGTATCATAAACTACAGTTTTATTATTTTTTAAACTAAAGCAGTTGTAATTGAAACTGTTAACTACAAGCAGTGGTTGAGAAAATTATTGCTAAAGCATTAATAACTTGTATGTAGTTGGCAGCTACATTAGTTAGTTGCTAAAGCAATTAACAACTTGTGTGTAGTGAGGAGCTATGTAAGTTATAAAAATTACAACTATCTTCTTCTATTTTACTATATATTCTGCATCATTTATTTACCACCTAGTTAATTTTTAATTCTAACTTCCAAACTTGACCAAATTTATGAAAAATGTTACGTAATTGATTCTCTTCAATTCAAGAATAACGACAATAAGAATGATAACACAACTACGAGTTGGTATTTTTTACTTTCTGTACTCCATTATTTTCGAACTTGAGTTTTTACCGGAAATACATCTTTTGAGGTCCCTTGAGAACCAAAAAACTGTTTTTAGCGCATGGTCTGCGTGAGTGTGTGTGTATCTGTATATTTACAAAATTATTTCAAAAACGGAAAATTCATATAAGGCTTAGTATTCCGTTTAGGTAATACCACCGCATCTGCTTCGGTTTCGGGCAAAATCCATCAACGCCAAGTGCGACTTCACTATATGTTTTTCAGTTTTTCGCGATTCTCTGTAATCTCGTACACTATCCACACATATAAATACCAATCACTTTTGTTTGGAACATTTTGCCCGAGAAAATTTATTTTGGGTAATTCTCGGGGACCATTAACGTTGTTTTACCTCTAAAGCACCATTTTATATAAGGTATGGCTCTAACATTTGTAATATTAATGTTACTGCATTAATACAAGCTTTGCTGCAATTCCAAATTTGGAGAAAATCGCTTAACCGGAAGTGCGACTTTGCAGAATAGGATTTAGAGTTTCTTTTTATTTTTTCGGAAAACAACTGTAACGATTATACTTAGAATGGTCGATTATATGAAACATTTTTTTTTAAATATATATATCACTGTATTAGCAGGAGAGTGTTTTTGCACACAAGTTTTTGTTTCAGCTCTAATTGTAATCTTACATTCTAACTATAACTTCATTCATTAGTTGTAAAACATAATAGCAAAAACAACTACCATCAATATTCTGATGTTGCAATTACTTAACTAGTAAATGTCAGTAAAAAGTATTTGTAATTATCTACTGTCCAACTCTGCCAAATACAAGACCCATTTTAGGTCCCTTGGATGACAGACCAATTTCTAAAAACCACTTTTTCTGACTAAGGGGACCTGAGAACATGTATAACTGGTAAAAACTCGAAATAGAAAATTTGAAACGATCGCAATACTTCCTGTTACTAGAGGAATATGAGAAAGTAAAATATGTTTCTTACAATATAAATTTTCATAACGAATATTTTGCAAAAGAAAAGAAACGAATATAATCCGTTCTGGGCGTCTTATCCATAGGTACTTTTGGCAATTAGACATTTTTCTCTAGTAATAAAAATTATTTAATTGATTGTGCAACAGCAAATTCTTGTTAGCATGAGATTATACAAATCGAAATTTGAGTTATATCATTATCGATGACCACAAAGTGCTATCAACCAGGCTATCATGGGGAAAAAAATACTGATAACTTCCTGCTTTCCTTATTTATTTGGAAAATGAGAACTGAACAATGTTCCTTTTTTGCAGGACCTCCAGAATATCATGGACAACGCTAAAGAGGGAATAATCTACCTTAGTTTTGGTTCATTCTTCAGTATAACCACGTTAAAACCACACGCACGCATGCCATACTGTCAGCTTTGGGAAAATTAAAATATAAAGTACTTATGAAATTAGAAGATGCCAGTTTATTACAAAATTATTCTAGCAAAAATATAGAAGTAGACGTTGGTTTCCACAGCCTTCCATATTAGGTAAATATATATTTATATCGGTATAGGTATTTGTAATGTTACTGATATAACAGATTTGTATAACACATTACAGCACATCCTAACTGCAAACTGTTCATCACACATGGCGGAGTACACGGTCTGATGGAAGCCATTTACCATGCTGTACCGGTAGTTGTAGTAGCGATGATGGCCGATCAAAAATTTAACGCCAGATTTATAGAAACCGTAGGTATTGGTTATAGACTAGATAAGCAGATCATTACTGAAGACCAGTTATTAGAAGCGGTACACGAAGTGATCAATAATCCATCGTAAGTTTTCTTTTTCTACTATAAACTGTTTTTTTAATTTATAATCGATTATTTATTTGGTATTATCCTTAAAGATATCGAGAGAATATAAAAGAAAGATCGACTATATTTAAAGACCAACCGATATCAACCATGGACAATGTAATCTACTGGATAGAGTATGTAATCAGACATAAAGGAGCTCCACATTTACGACCGGCTGTACTAGATCTACACTGGTATCAATATCTTATGTTGGATGTTATTCTATTCTATTTATTAATAATATTTTTAATTGTTTATATTGTAAAGAAAGTGATATCATTGTTATTTAGGTGTATGAAGTGTTCTTTCTTCAGTTCCAAAGTTAGTAAAAAAAATTGTAAGATATCTAAAAAAAAAGAATGATTGAATTATATTAAAAGATGATTTAAACTGAAATCTATTTTTATCAATTAGTTTCTTCTCCGGTTGTAAGAGGAAAGGCCAAATTTTCGAAATTCAGTTTGCACCTGTAAAACGAAAATATATTTTAGCGAATGGTCTGTGCGTAAACAAAATTTCACAAAAACTAAAAATCGTAGTAGTAGTAGCCTGAACCTTGATATTCCATATAGATACCATCACCGCATCTGACACTATGAATGTTTCGCTAGAGAAAAACAACCGGAAGTGCTGTTGGATTTTTTTTAATGAAAAATTTAATTTTACAGAGTTCTAAAAAATCTGTGCATGGTTCAAGTATACTTGTGCTAATCAACATGTATCACCATTAAATTTATGTTGGGCATCTTATTATTATTATTCCCAAAAGGGGAGGGAAGTAAACCCTACGCTATCCAAAGCCCCCTCGGGCCCATATAGCTGCCCCTAAAGAATACCTACCACTGGGCCTAGAATGAAAATCCAGGCCCAGGTTTTAACCATCTAAGTTTCACAACAGACCGAACAAATCGGACCAAAACCTTAAAAGGACACAGCTTAAGATCCTCTACCGACATCCTATTCCGGCCGAAGGTCCTAAACCTAATCTCCTCACAACCCAAACATTCGTCATCAAATGCATGGGTGTTTCCTCCTCAGTTTCACAAACTCTACAAAAAGGGTCAGGCACAAGTCCCATTATATAGAGATGTCTCCTTAAACCACAATGCCCAGTGAGGAATCCAACCAGATACCTGAGGGAGGTCCGTGAAAGACATCGGACCCCGCTACTCAAAGCTCCGTCCGGGCCCCAATGAGCATTTTAGACTGCCGACAACCCACTGCATAAGGATGAGTGCTGTGAGGTCATCCACGTCTGAAAGCCCGACAAACATGTGTCAGAAGACACACCAACAGCAGGCTCTGGACCAATGAAAGGGAGAGAGGCACCTAATTTGGCAAACCTATCCACCTCCTCATTCCCAAAAATTCCCATATGACCTGGAACCAGACCAGAAGCACATCCTTTAATGAAGAAAGATCTTCCAGTCTTCTAGAACATTCCAACACCAATCTGGAAGTGAAGACACATGAATTAAGCGCCTTCAACGCAGCCTGGCTATCCGAGCAGATACAGACACCTTTTAAATTAGTGTTACGCACCCTCTCATCCAAAATACAGCAAAGAATTGCATAAACCTCAGCCTGGAAAACGGTGGCCCACTCACCAAGAGGCGCTACCAAATGATCTCCCGTCTCAAAATAGACGGCAGCCCAGACCTACCATCCATCCTGGAACCGTCCGTGTAGCATCGGAGATAATTCTCAGGAATCACACCAGACGGACCCAGGGTTAACCAATCTTCCCTAGAAGGCAACCTAACCATGTAGGAATGACCAAAGACAAAAGTCTTCAAATTCCTATCAGAAGGGAAACCTGTAATGGGAATCCTTAAAAGCATCTCACGATAAATGGTAGAATGACCATATCGCTTACCCTGCCAAAAACCTGCCTGTTTAATTCTATAACAGGCTTTCATTGCCTGGTTTTTCACCTCCACAAAAAGAGGTGGAATCCCTAACAAAGTCTCCATAGATGCGGTCGGTGTCGTCCGAAACGCTCCAGTCACCGCCAGACAAGCCAAGCGTTGGACTTCTTCCAACAGCTGCCTAGCAGATCGTGTTTCAATGCGACGCCACCACACCAAAGCCGCATATACCAATCTAGGTTTAATGACCATACAATAAATCCAGAACATCATCTTGGGAGTGATTCCCCAGTTCTTACCTACAACTCTTCGACATTGCCAAAAGGAGATTATCGCCTTTTGATGTTGTGTCTTAACATGTTCCGACCAGTTCAATTTACTGTCGAGAACTACTCCAAGGAACTTCACTGATTTGCTAACCTGTATGGAAGTACCTAACAACCTAGGAGGTGTAAAACCTACTATCTTCCTTCTATGAGTAAATAGAATTGCCTGGGTCTTAATAGGATTAATAGAAAGACCCTTATCCTGTGTCCAACAATACACCATGTTAAGGGCGCTTTGCATTAGGTCCGAAATAGTGGACAAACAGCGCCCTAACAATAAAATAACACCATCATCGGCATATGCTTGCACATAAAATCCCGATGAATTCATGTTGGGCATCTAAATTTTGTATAAAATTTTAAGTTTAGATAAAAATCTGTCAATTATATAATTAACTGTAAAGATATTCATTCGTAAGAGTATTTCATACCAGATTATTTTTATGTAGTTTACTGTTAAAATTTCATTTCTGGGATTTCTATAAAGAATACATGAACCCTCATCTCCAATGTCCTTCGTCTTCAATAAAATAAAAAAAAAAATTATGAATAACTATGCTTTGGCACAAGATATTATACTCGTATATGCCGAAGGATTGGCCATAAACTCGAGTTTGCGAGTGGGTAAGCTTAAGTTTGCGAGTTTCGTCAAGCGAACCAATTTCTTCTCTCCGAAATTGGTGAGACAAATAAGAAGTGGGGGTTTGAAAGAGGTTATAAGATCAGTATTAGCAGGATGAGGAGGACACCCTCAAAGGGCTAATGGGAGAAAGTAATGGCATTATTTGTTGTTACGCCGATGGCTCCAGACAGAAAGATACTGGTCTGTCAGGGGCTGAACAAAGGAAGATCTATAGCTTTAGAGAATAATGTTCCAGGCCGAGTTCATTGGTATCATTGAATGCTGCTGCATAATGGAAGACTGACAGGGAGAAGTTGGTGAGTATCTTCTGATAGGTTTTGAATAAGTCGTGCTGGAGCTGTAAGTTATTGGGTCAATGTAGGAGAAGACTGGTCTCGCTCAGAGGAGTAGGGTATAGAGGGCAATGAGTTGGCTGAGGTGGGATCCTCACTACCGTTTTGTGGTCCCGAGCCAGCTATAGCCGTTACCAGGCAATTTTGCACCAGGCAATTCAAAAATAGAAAAAATAGAGAAGCATGAAGAGGCACTGAGGTTGTCCTCCAGGTGAAGAGATTTATAAAAGGTATAAGACAGGGGCTTTTGAAGTATCTACTCTCCCTGAGTAGGATACAATTGAGGCTTCTAGTAGGTGCATAGATTGGATACTCTTGGGTAGCGGACTATTACACAAAAATAGGTAGGGCGTCTAGTCCTTTGTGCCAGAATGAGACGAGTAAGTCAAGGGAACAGTGTGCCAGTACCTAGGTCAGTGTCCCCTTTCACTACTATTTTCCGCATATTAGGGCAATATTCTTAATGGAATGCTTGGGGGGGGGGGGGTAGAGATTCAAGATAGCTTAGTCAGACCGGTAGATTGCTGCGGGTAGCTTCATAGACACGATTTTTATTTATTTATTTTGTTGGAGCTAAAGCCATATAAGGATTAGGTTCCGCGCCTTCGGACACCCATTTTAATAATAATAATAATTGCACATATACTATACTCTCGTCTCAAAAACTCGAAATTTCGAAGGTTCCAATAATTTCCTTTCAACGTTTTCTGTAAACTATTTTTTACTTTCCTGTAAAGTGCCATTTCTAGGCATATATTATTATACAATTCTTTATATAATATTAATAAGCATTAAAGGGAAGGGATTAGCTCAGTGGTAGCGCGCTGGACTAGCAACGCGGAGATCACGGGTTCGAATCCAGCCGTGCTGCCCTTAGATTTTCTCTTCCTAGGAGCCCCTACAGCTCACTGTCCGGTGATGGACAGTGTTGTCTGTAACGGAAAACACTGTCCGGAGGCCGGCAGTGCACTGAGAAGGCTCCGGGCGCAAATGACCACAGATGTTGAGACGCCTTAAAAATTAAAAAAAAAAAAAAAAAAAAAAAATAATAATAATAATTGCACATATACTACTCTGAGCACTTGCGGGTGAATGCACTTGGTACAGTATAAAATGTTATTCTGGTTGTTTGGATACCAAAGGGCTGGTATCCTCATTGAGGAAGAAATGGCAAGTTAAAAATATTTAATTGATCAGTCACATCTTAAGTTTAAGTAATGTCTTTTGAATTAGACAATGTAAGTCAAAGAAAAAAAACAATCGTATCATTTATGATGATAATGTCTCATACGCCTGAAAAATTCTCTTGAGTACCTGATATTGGCATTGTACTGGGGCCAGTCATGTTGCCTGCATAAGACGATTACTCACGTAATCTCTCAATTTTACTCAAGAAGCTGGATAAACATCTTTGGATTCGAGGACCAGGACGGCTAGAGTTTTAATCAAATTCGCGACACTTAGCATACCCATCAACATCAGGCTGTATAATATTTACTGTTAACTGTGAAGGCATATTGCGGGGCTGAGGTCTCCAAGATTTTCTTGGAAAGCCCCTCAAAGACTCGCAAAACCTATCTCCTCGGCAGAACAAAAGTGGAGAAAGGAGAATTACTGCCCTAGTTACAGGACACTGCCTTCTAAGGAAGCATCTGCACAATATGGGTCTCTTTGCAGGAAATGCGGCCAAAAGGATGAGACACCGTTTCACCTTCTTGGACAGTGCGTGCACTATGCCCGCAGACGATTCCTGAAATTTGGCACCCACATTCTAGAGCTTGGCGTTTTTTAATGACAGGGCTGATGTGAGGAGTTTTTACGGGGTGCACAATGGGTCCAGCTGAGATCTAAGTGCTGAACCTCCTTTATGAAGGCCCCGAGTTTCTAGATTAGAATTGTGAAGCCAAGCTCTATATGTGCACAGTGGTTTAAATTGAAGCAATTGTCCGCTAGATAGTGCTGAGGGGTAGGTTTTTTGATAGTGCAAGCATAGGTTGCTATTAAGAAAAAATAATCTTAGAATTGTTTCAATAGTGGTGGAATTATCCAAATATAAGGCATATTGAAATAGCTTCCTTATAGGAAGTGTCCATAAAATAAAACTAAAAAAAATTATTTTTCTCAAAAAAATATTTCAAATAAAAGTGAAAGATATTGTTAATGATTTCTGTCAGAAACCATTTAGATAAATCATATGTGAAACATTCTAACAAATCTCTCTTATTGGACGTCTACATAGTTGTAACTGACAAATTTACTTCAAACTTGGACTTTTTATCAAATATCTTTAGTTAGGTTTTAAATTAATCCCAGCATCCCGAAATCTCACTTTGGAGATATCTTGGGATAAGGTTGCAAACAAAAATGATAGATCTCTGTTCGTTTAGTTAGTATACTAAATTTAATGAAACCCTTGGTGACTTTATAGGGAATATCGCAGAAAATGGAACAAACTGTTCAGTAATATCAAGCATTAGGAGGTGCGAAAAATGAAAAAAAGTTATCAAAATTTTGTAATAAAGATTATTAATTCGTTCTTTATCATTTTTAATATTTTTATTTTTTACATCATCCAATAACAAAGAGTTGGTGTAAAAAAATTAACACTACTTGATATTATTTAGCTAGCGAATTGTATTAAAAATAGATTGTTGTAATAAATGTTATTTTTCAATGATCAGTGTCCCATTTTTTTTTTTTGTGGCTGAGTGTATATAATAAAACTAAATAGTTGTTCATGAATCCCAGGGGTTTACTTCAAAAAGAGCGCCCCAAAATAAAAATAAAAAGGAATAAGATTGTAAACAAACAAAAAAATTAGGTTAAAGAAGGGTACATATTTTAATGTTAAAATTAGCTTGACAGATGTGATTGTTAAACTTATAAAAATACTTGGATCTAAAAAAATGACTTTTCTAAGGGAGAAAAAAATAAACCTGGTTTAAAATGAAAACACATCATTTATTGCAATATTCTCTTTGGATCTAAAGCTTCCCGTTGGAAGGAGGATACCTAGGGATATATGAACGGGATATCCATTTTTGTACTAGCTGAGATTATTTTTATTTTCGTAATCAGGGTATGCCTCAAAACAATATCTTCCGCTGAAAACTCAATTCCATAAACTTGACCCGATTTCTGCAAGTTATATTAGCTGACCTTTTTTTAAATTGCGCGATCGTGTGAGTTTTATCATTTCATATTTCTGTGATCTTATGTATGCCGATAAAAGGAAAATCGTTAAAAGTTCAAACTCAAATGTTAAAAGTGAACCAACCGGAAGTACCAATTTACCGAGTGGGTTTTTGCAATTTTCTCGTCTCAAAAACTCGAAATTTCGAAGGTTCCAATAATTTCCTTTCAACGTTTTCTGTAAACTATTTTTTACTTTCCTGTAAAGTGCCATTTCTAGGCATATATTATTATACAATTCTTTATATAATATTAATAAGCATTAAAGGGAAGGGATTAGCTCAGTAGTTAGCGCACGGGACTCCCACTCGAAGGTCCCGAGTTCGAATCCAGTTGTGCTGCCTTTAGATTTTCTCTTCCTAGGAGCCTCTACAGCTCACTATCCGGTGATGGGCAGTGTTGTCCAGAACGAGAGAACACTGTCCGGAGGCCGGCAGTGCACTGAGAATGCTTCGAGCACCAATGATCATAAATGTTAACGCGCCTTAAATTAAAAAAAAAAATAAGAATTAAATCTGTTACTATGTTACTAGTTTGGAAAAAATCGTTGACTGGCAGTTGACTTTGCTCAACGATTTTTTTCGGTGGTATGCAATTTACTCTATAAAGACAGGTTACTTTAACGTGTTATACTGCACTATTGTAGGATACTGCTATACTGTGCTATATTGTAGGATACTGTACATAGAGTGAACCAATCACTTTTGCTTGCAGTTATGGAAGGAGTTGAGAGAGATCGTTCATTCAAATGTGATGTTTTACTATTTTAGGTTTCCGCACCATGTACTAAACAGATTCCCTGTTTGGAAGATATTTATCAACTACAAATATGTATATGATATGATATGATATCATATATTTTATTTGCCTGTATACATCAGTTACAATTCTATATATTAAATTTAAAAAAAAAATTGCAGTAAGAGAAAGTGGTGTGAGAATGAGTTTTTCACCTTATATTTCTTTTTCTTATTTTTTCTTCTTTGCGAAGGTAAGACTAAATCTGAATGAAAATGTTTAGGAAAGTGGGAGAGAAAACGAACAAAGTACATATACCACTTGAGAGCCAAAAGTGACTCAATTTGGTGTTGAATGGTGTGATGTTGGAGTGGGCGGCATTATAGAGCAACGTAATAGTTGAAAGAATTTAGTTAGCTAGGAGTATCTTGGCCATGGACCAAGTTCTCTGTCAGTTATGTTTACTACAAGGTTCGAGCTGGTTCGTCGTCGGTCAGTTAGTGGATTACTGGGCACCTAAAAAAAATAATAAATAAATCTCATTCGTCCAAATATCATTTTTCTGTCATTAAATTTTAAATTGAAAAAGTTTTTCCAAAATAATAGTTTTGATTTTTAGTAAGGCACACATGTGACGCTTAAAAAGAGGTTGAATTCTTAAATTGTTTATCTAAAGAACAAAATCAAATCCAAGTGCGCTAAGGAAAAGCATAAAAAATTCCATTGTTTTTAATAAAACTACCATTATTCTTTTTATCTCTTCTTCATTAAACCCACCCTCAAAACAATAATCAAAAAGAAAAGATGGTAGGACTTTTAGAAAAAACTAGATCATCACAACCAGAGAAAGAGGAAAACAAAAACAGAATAACCAAAAATAATGTCCATAATGATAAGAAAATTCTTGAAGAACTAAAACATCAACAGCTTATGAAGAAAACTGATGATGATGGAAAACTGAACAATGATGATGTTGATGACGGGAAAACTCTGAACATTCCCACAACAATAATTTCAGCACCTACAGCAACAATACCTACAATAGATAACACTGATGAAGCAGTCATTATTGAAAATGTTAAACTCTTATTGGATGAGGTGTTGAATTTAGTGGAAAATTCATTAAATAAAAATGGTGAACATAATGATGTAGAACATTCTGGTATGGTGGAAAATGAAGAGGTAAGTTTTTTCAGTCTTTTCTTATTTATTTTTTTGCAAATTTTGTATTATTATTTGGAGGGGGAAAAAGTATTGTATTATGAAAAATTGAAATTAAAAAATTTAAACAACAAAAAAAAAGAAATAAAAATAGATAACGCGATGCAGTGCGACATTTAGTCGTTTTTCTTTTGCCCACAACACATGCAGCGCTATAAATAATTTGAACTTCATGAGTTAGACTATTTTGATTTGGCATATGAAATTTAGTATGACATTTCGTTTAGTAACGAACTTTTATTGCACGTGATGGCAGTGTGTGCGGTGAAACAAAACTCCACAGGGCTCTTTCTTCTTCTTGTAAATTCTCAAAGTTGAGAAATTTTCTGAAAATTTTGAATATTTTAATAACCTTTTAGTTATTATTAGTATTTTACACAGGGTGGTATCGTAAACTGAATATTAAAATGACATTTTCAAGCAAACACTCCGACCATCTACTATAGATTTAATAATTTAAGAAAAAATTTTTTTAAAAGATTTAATAATTTTAATAAATTATTTTTAAAATCTGGTGTGAAACACTCACACGCCTTTCTCTTATTGCAATTTACACAGTTATAGCAGATAAATTTGTTTAAAACTTTTGATTTTCTAAATGAATGTTTAGTTTTGTTCAGTGTTATATTAAGGGAGAATCTAACTAAAAAAATTAATAAAAAAATACTATTGAGGAAAGCTTAACTTACTACTTCCTCATCCAAAACCCCCTTCAATGAACTTTCTCAAGAAAAATATTTTAATAAAAGTGATAGAGTCTCTGTATTTATAGCTAGTATAACAAATTTAATGTAGTACATTGGTGTTTTTACGGAGAAAATCGCAAAAAACTGTTCAGTAAAAATACATTTCTGGTCAACCGAGTCTTTTCAAACTCAGAATTTTGGCAACATGAAGGATTTTTTTTTTTGGCATTAGCGTTTCGCCAAACAGCTAGCGCTCACATCATTATATTATAATATATTTCAAGTCTTTTCCAAATAACTTAGCAGGGAGAGTGGTCAGAGTATAAGGATTTTTATCCAAAAGGTTTTTGCTATATTAGCTATCATTATAGGACACGAAGGATATAGACGTCATAAACGTCAATCGGTTAAACTTGGATTAGCCATCTGCACAAACATAAACCAAGAAAGTTCTATGACTTTATATATGATTATGTTATTTTGATGTTTGATCAAGGCACTAATCTTCTGGAGTACAATGTAATCACTCACATTGAAGGACCAAACCATGTAGAAACTCCTTTAAAGAAAATGAGCCAATTTTCCAGTTGTATAAACTGCAGCAAAAGAAAGTCGTGTGAATGTTTCACAATAAGCATCAAGTTTTCGCGGTTTGTGAACTATCACAGTTTTACATTCTTGAGCTTTTCCAAAGTTTTTTTGTCAACCAATCAATTAACAAATGTTACCGCAAAAGATTTTTATGATCTCCATTTGTCTTCTATTTACTCACCGCAGCAATATTCTGAAACATAATGTTTTAATTATTTTCAGGAGAGCAACAAACATAAAGGCATATTAAAACATGAACGAACACACTCAAATAAACATGTGGATTTCGATCTTGCCTTGCAATATATACCGTTCGATCCGAAAAAAGATTATACAATCGATATACAGTTTGTTGAAACTATAAAAAAACGGGTAGTCTCGTATGCAGCTATGTATGCACAAAAGAAAGAAGAAGAAGAAGCAGCAGCAGTTGCGGCAGCGAAAGCGACGGCCATAGAACAAGCTGAAGAAACGAAACAATCTGTGGAAAGAACTGAAGAAGAGACGCCCATAATCGAAACAAATTCGATTATTGTTGAAGGGTAGTCTGAATGTACTTCCCATCTGGCTAAGAAAATAAAATGGTTCAAACTTTACCTAGAATAATAACAAAATATTAACCTTTTTTATATTTAAATATTTAGCGTCACTTACGTTTTCTTAATTCCAAAATTTAGTATTGTCTTTAAATAATTTATTTAAAAAAAAAAAATTACACTGCAGTAAACAAACATTCCATGAAAAATGTGGAGAAGTACTTTTGTTACAAGTTTTCCCTAGGAAAGATCACTTTAATCCATTTTACTTTCACAATCTAAAAAGAAAATTATTTTCTTTTATAAGATTGTGCTTAACAGTAGAAATGGAAATGAAATCCCCTAATGATTTTACTCAAAAGCAAAGCATGTAGATAAGTTTGTAGTCTTTCAAAAATTTCATTCAATCAGCTGATACAAAAGTAATATAACAGTTCAATACGAAAAAAAAGTTCAATACCAAAACTAAAATCTACCATTCATTGTGACTTTTCAATTAAATATCACTTCTGCAATATTTTCTTCTCGGTATTTTGGAAAGGTTTATTAATTGTGTTCAGGCATTATTACCTTGGAAACAGGATCAAAAAGAAAAAAGTTACATGCTCCTAATATCCATCCCAAAACAGCTGATTCAAAACTTTAATTTACTACTAATCAGCTGATCTTAACACTCTATCAAAAACTGTATTGCTTTTAAATATTTATAATATAGTAGTTTAAAAAAAATATATTAGTTGTTTTACTAATTTAAATTCGTTTTTGCTAACACAGAAATACAATTCATTTTTGGCAAACATATAAAGTTAGAAATATTAGCTCGAACTTTATTTATAAACACTGTACTTTGAAGACGCCATGTAATACTGAATTCTATGTATAAAAAACATGTGAATCAATATAATTATTGCAGTTCTTTTTTTTTTCATTTTTAACTCTTCCTTCAGAATTGAAATAAGTAACAGGAAAATGCATTGTAGCACTGTGCTAAACAGATAAATGTGCACTTTTCCAGCATCATGGCAGTCAAAAGCAAAGGCCCACAAAAATGATGGGCACTTGGCGGAAAGAGGGAGGATCTCATGGCTATTTGCAGGGAGGGTCTCATAGGGCCATTTCCTTTATTATCAGAAGGAAAAGAATTGAGTACAGCCTTATAATAGAGGACGACGAGTTTCTTTAGAGTGGTAGGTATATATGAATTTATGAAAATTAAATATGTTTGATTCACTGATTGCTCCTCCATTTTAGCCTTGGATATTTATAATAATAAATGAAAGAAAGTATGATAAAAACAAAATTAAATTTGAATAAATTCATTTTAAAATTGGATAATAAACAAAAAAGAAAAAGAAAGTTGTATTTTATTTATTATTTCAATTAAATAGTAAATTACTGTAATTATTAATTGTATTTCACTTTATAGTTCACCCAAATTAAAAATAAAAAAAATATGTGAAGAAATTATTAAATTAATTTAATACAAGTGTTTGTTCATTAATTTATAAGAGTTTGTTAATTTTGTTTGTTTTTGTTTTATTATTTTTTGTATTATGTCCATTCAATTTTAAATATCAATTGTTCATTACAAAACAATTTAATCAATTGAAATAAAACTAAAAAAAGAAAAAACATAAAAATTAATATCGTATGGTGATTACAAAATAATAATACAAATTGTCTTTCAAATACAATTATACGATTTATTTCTTAGTTATTACTACTAATTAAACAAATATAGTAATAAACAATAAAAAATAGTAATATTGTTTTTTGAGGAAAGTTATACCCACAAAAAAAACAAACTGATTTTACACACAAGTAGCAAACAATAAAATGTCTATAGAATTAAGTTATATGATAATAATTATAATATTAAAATTAAAACAAAAATTAATGCATATGAAGGCACAACGTGTTTTTGATAAATATTACTATAAAGATGAATTATACAATCAGCCTTTATTTTATTTAATTTTTTAAGTTAATTAAAAAATAATTTATTAATAAAAGAAATTAATAAAGTTATACAAAGTAGAAAAAGGAAATTAAATAAAATTATTTATTAATAATCATTGTAATATAAGTGAATATTATATGTTATAATTGTTACAATATTATTGTTGTCTATTATTTTTTTTATGTAAACACATGAAAAGAACGTACAGACAAAAACAAGCAAACAATGTTTTGTACACAGCAGCAAACAATAAAAAAAAATTAAGAAAATACAAATAAATAAAGTATATATAAAAGAAAATAAAGATATTCTAATTTGCTTTCCTTAGATTCTTAGTTGTTTTGCTATTGCGTATACGTGTGTACATTAATTTACTTAATTAATAAGAAGTGAGATTTAATATTAAATTAAAAAAAAAGAACAAAAATACAAAAATTTCTTAATGATTGATTGATTAATTAATGATTTTTTTTTTTTTTTTTGAGGGGGAGGAGGATTATATTTCTTGATTGTTGTTACATTATTAGACGAACTGTGACTTTTAAGACTGTTCACCAGAGACCAGATGAAAATCCGCCAGGTGGGACACGAGTTCTTGGATTTGTTGAAGCTGCACCATTGTTAGTAGTTCTATTTCCATTCATTACCGGCTGGGAGTTTCCATTCACCATTGCTTGTTGTTCACCATTATGTCCGCCATCAGTATTGTCACCGTTTACGTGTTCTGCAAGCATTTATTTAAAAACAAAAATTATTAATTAGCCAATCTTTTTTGTGGTTAAATAAATATATAGGAGAAAATAGTGAAAAATGATAAATGACAATTAGAAAGAAAATTGGTACAACCCATTTTACAAGTCAAGAAAACCTTTTTTTATTTATTACCCAAGTGTTTTTTCCAACTGAGCTTACAAAGGATTTGACAATTTAGGCTCCATAATATACTTTGTTCTCAAAACTCTTGAAGATCCTTTTATTTTTTTGTGATTACGATCGCATCCAACCAAAGATTTAGTGGCTATTACTAATGCTCTGATCGTATACCAGGGACATAGTGAGGCATTGCTGAGTTTTTCACAGAACTCTTTCTCTCACATACTAACAGGCATCTGGTTGGACCCTTACTGATCACCTCTCTGGTTCAAAGAACCTCTCTATGAAATGTTTATGGAGAGTTTGTGTGATGGAGGAAAGAGAGAGAAAAAACAATCCCATTCATTTTAAAACAGACTGCAAAGGTATGTGACAAGATTAGGTTCCAGTACTTTTTGGTCGGAACAGAAACGTCTATTGGAAGAGCTTAGACGAGTTTAAAGTGCCGATTCATTTGGAGTCGTGAGAATCTTACATTGATTAACTTTAACATTGATTTATTTTTTTTTTTTAATGAATATTGCGGGCATAGAAGGCCGGCTTTGGCTACAGCATTTGGGTTACAGGATTTGATACGTCGTAATAAGGGTTCCGTTCAGTGATAAATAGCGCTGGATTCGCAAGCAAAGATCCCGGGTTCGAGTCGAGACAGTGCTAACCTTAGATTTCCCAGGCGCCTCTACAGCCTATCCATCACTATGCGGTGATGTATTATCGGTAACGAGAGAACACTGCCCGAAGGCTGTTTCAGTTCACTGAGATGGCTGCAGAAGCCAAGAAACAAAGGTTTCGACGGTCTACAGTGTAAAAACCACTGCAGCTGTACACTGATCGGTTAATTTCGTGCAGTCTTTTCTTTTTCGAAATTGTTTTCTTTAATTTAACCCAGTCACTTTCAATCAGTAATCAAAGTAATGCCCATTAGATTTTTATGCTTTTTAACTGATAGTGAGTGAGATCCTTAAACTGTTTATACAGTTCTAAACTTCCACATCTTTATGGGTGAAGACTTGTTTAAGCATCTGGGGTGACACACAGCATGGTTTATTATCGGCGGAAAGATCAAGCCGGAAACAGCTCAAAAGAACCGGAAATGTTGGCTGAACAAAATGGCCAGTTTTTCATTTATGCCAAAGCTCTATAATTTCTATGCTAACAGGCTGATCATTTACAATTGTACAGAGTTAACTAGGAACTCCCAAGAGGAAGGAAGATGTCCACGAGTTAGAGGATGTCACTAAAGAGACTCGATGATCTCTGTTCTAGAGTAGTATACTACTAGTATTAAGTTTTCCTTAAGACATTACAATTTATTCAACATCACAACTACAAAGTACGATGGACCGCATTAATTGATAAATTATTACTAGTAACAAATCTTGGTAAAGCAATTAAACACTATAATATTTTCATTTTATTTTACCAATTGCTAACAGAGGTAATTTAGAGGAATGATAAGCAAGAGAAGGGGTAGATTGGCGCCCAGCGACTACTTCATTACAGCACGTTACATAATCAGTCCCCCACTAAAAAATGTTTACTTACTCATTCATATCGATCTCTAATAATATAACTGTATAATCATGACTTTTAATTTCTTATATTTGTACCATACGGTAACTTTTAATATTTCAAAACAAATAAAAAACAAAGATCCATTTTTAAGAAACAGCTTTGTTTAAAGTCGTCAGCTGAATTTATTCCAAGACCATTACGATCTAAAGATGTATTCGAAGACTAACAACATTACCAAGTACTAAAACTAAATTAAGTAAAATATTATGGGAAAAGAATGTAAACAGAAAAGAAATAGGTGCAGGTTATATTTAAAAACATATGATTAATAAAAAAGTATTTTTGTTGTAGAGGTTTATTAAAGTTGTTTACACTTATTTGTTTCCCTCTTGCTGTAAATGAGGTGAATTGGTATTTGTGTCAGATTTTCGAAATTAGGTTTGGAAAAGAGAAAAAAAAGTTTTTTGGAAATTAATGCTTGCGTGGTCAATCATAACTCAAAAAATGGAAACCTCACCTAATCCTTCATTTATGTTCTATCAGAGGCACTTGTAACGTTTTGGACAGAAAATGGTAAAAACCGGAAGTACTTCTTTTTACTGAATATATTTTTCAAGTGTTTTACAATATTCCAAAAAAAATGGTTCCAATGATTTAATCTTAAACTTGATTTGCAAGAAAATTCATTTTAGAAGTGGGTTAGGGGAGCTGGTGGTTTTGGGACTTTGGTTTTTTTATAAAATGTCATTTGTTTAAGTTAGTTAGTTTAACCCTTTTCTCTCCAGCGCTCCGGGGTAGGCCATTTAAAATTGGTCTTCACACTCGAGGGTCCCTTTATAGAGCCATTATTATTATTATTATTATTATTAAAGAAAATTAATTTGCAACTTGAATATCACAGTTTCTTTTAAGAAATTGCAAATTGATTATTTCCCGGAGAGTATCTACTTAATTATTGTGCAATACTAATTTTCATGCATGAATAGTTTGCTCTTGTTCTATCAAAGTTTATTTTCTCTGTAATCGCAAGGAAATTTACTCTTTTTTTTCTGAGCTTTCTATTAATAAAAAGTTTTCTTTTTACTGTTACTACTTCATTTCCTTTAGAAATTTTAATTGGAATTTAGTCTTCTCTTTTTATTGAAAAGGAGAAGTTATTGGTACTGGTAAATCCGCCACCAATCAAATACCAATACACTTCCTTAACGATGACGGTCAACGTGAGCTGACCATTGTAGGTCCGGCACCCAGTATAGAAAGACATTGAATTTGCGTGCAATAGATCGGGCCTTTCACGTATTGTTTTCGAAAAACTCATTTCAAATCATGGAGAAAACCTTTTCTGTGAAATGAACATTAAGCAAGCCTTAAAAGTGGGGTGGGGGGTGGGGGGAATTGGACCTCGTCATCTAAATACCAGTGATATGCAGCGTAGCGAGGAAAATAACGTTGAATATTTTACAACCTTCCACTTTGATTCTTGCCATTGTTGGTAGAGTAATCAAAGCAACACCTACCCTGAAGGAGCCTATGGCAATATGGGCGTAATGTTAGTTTATACCAAGCTAACGAACTGCTCGACTCAAGTCATTAAGCATGTTTTACATGCTTTTTTTTTCTATCTATTAAAACTGAGGTTTTAATAAATATGCTGCAACAGGCTTCGAAATTTGAAGAAAACTAGAAAAATTATTGCAGAAGTACAACTTCTGTGCATGGCTTATCTAGTTTTCCAGAATACTGGAATGAGTTCTTTTAAATTTTATTAGCAACATTTTTCGGAAAAAAATTAATTTTCTGTGAAAAACTAGGATCGTTAGGTTGGAACCTCTTAACTGAGCCATTTCGGTTTTACTTTTTTTTTTACTTCCGCCATCTATAAGTGTTGGGAACAGCTAATTACTTGGTATAAATTCCGAGTTTGAATAAATTTGTCTAGTAAGACTATGTGAATCAGAGTAAAAGAAAGTTGTTACACTAGAGCTGTAGACAATATAGCAATACTATGGAGAAATAGTGAACTACGTTTCAAATTATTTATGACTAAGTACAAAAAAATTTTAAAAAATATGCTTTTTATTGGCCCTCAAATTTTTCTTTCTTTTTTAAATACTCAAATAACAAGATTTAGAAACATTAAGAAGTATTTTTCATTCTTTCTCTAATTGCTTTTGAGCGAAGTATTGCAATTGTATTTTAAATATGAAAAAAATATTTTTGTTAAACAATAAAAAAAAATATCGTGAAAACGAATTTTACCACATCAACATCTGCAAAAACGAAAGCAATAAATTAGGGATTTTTTTGGCTGCATAAGAGAAAGTCCATGAAAATGGCTTACGAAGATCAAATTTTGCAGTTAAGTACAGGGAAATAAAAAAAAGTCAGCAACAGATGTAATACATAGCTCGACAACTAAGTAAACAGGGCTCCAAGGAGGAGCAGCTAAATTTTCACTCTATTGCTATAACATTGTTTGGTTACTTTATTTGGATTTTATTATATTATTAATAAAAATTAATACAATCTAAAAGTAATTAACTATAATTTATTATATTAACTTTAATGAAACATTAAAAAAAAAATTATTAAAAGCTACACTTATGTAAGCAAACACAGCTATAACCAGCTAATGGAAGGTTTTTGCAATGCATGCGTTCTACTATTCCATACTGAAGTTGTCGAGCTACAAGTAATTGAAAAAGTATTGATGGAATTATAAAAGATACATTTGCTTAAAATATAAAAGAAATAGACATATTCAAATAGAAACTAAATTAGTAAAACACGCAAACAAACTGTTAGTATTTAGTTCAAAACTCAAAACATACGATAATTTTTTTCTAACTTTTGTCGGTCAATTGTAAACCTTAGTTTACCTAACCTCAAAACAAAACATATTATTAATAATGAAAACACTCAGAATTATGTTAGTAATAAAGAAATAAAGAAATAAAAATAAGAATAATTTTAAATTTACCAAAGAAATAAAAACATGTTCTTGAACAATATTTCTTTTAGTTCTTTGGTAATATAAAAAGAATAAATTGGTTACCTCATTTGTATAAATGTTTTACTGTTTACTTATTTGTAGCGATTGTTGTTTTTAACAGTCTCTCAGTGTAATCCAAAGAAAAGAATGGGAGATGATCCGGGAGGCTCCAGTGACTCACTTTCTTATAATTAAATAAAACTGTAATAGCAATAACTGTGTTCAGGATGCCAACCGCTCCAAGAGAATATTACTAAGCGATTACCTTCACTTGTTCCAGCGATTATTGCCACATCGGTACTACTATCAATGTGGTTTTTACACAATGGAAGTGGATAACTGAGGAAACATGTTCCTTTAGAATAACGATTTCTACAGCTCACTGTCCGGTGATGAGCAGTGTTGTCTGTAGCGTTGGAGGCCGACAACAATCTACAAATCTACAAATAGAGTCTGTCCTAATAAATATGAAAATAAAAAGGAATTGGATTATCTCAGTAAACATGATTAATCCGTTAATAACTGCATTAAATCTATATTCGATTGGTGTGCTGCTAATAAGCTAAGTCTAAACCAGGATAAAATTAAAGAGATTTCTATCAAATTAGGAAATTATAGTGGGGCTGAAAAAGCTATCAATTTCTTAGGCATTCTCATAGATTTTGAACTGGACAGATCAAGTTAATAATGTCGTGGGTAAAGTGTCTCGTGGAATCTATGTCTTACGAAAATTAAGAATGTCGGTTGACTTTGAAGCTTTAAAGTTGGCATATTTTGCGTATGTTCATAGCCATTTGTGCTATGGTACTATAATTTGGGGTAATGCTGCCGAATGCAAAAAAATACTTAGGTTACAAAAGAAGGCAATCAGAGTTATTTTGGGTTTAGACTCGAAAGTATCTTGTCGTTCTTGGTTTAAGAAATTGAATATAATGACACTACCAGCCATATTTATTTTCCAATGCCTCGTCTACGTAAAGGGCAATGAAGGCCAAATTATCAGTTTTTCGCAAGTTCATGACCATTTCACCAGAAGGCGCAATGATCTTGTTCAGAGTAGAAACAGGTTGACAAAAGTTCGTACCAGCTTCCATTGTTTGTCCATCTCGCTATATAATTATTTACCAGCGAATATAATAAAAGATAAGAATTTGAAGTGTTTCAAAGCTAGTGTTAAAAAACTGTTATTAGCTCACCCGCTGTATGAAATACATGAATATTTTAAAATTGAGTTCTTATCTTGACAATTTTGTGAATTTAAATTATATTTAAGATTAAAGATACAGGAATATTTTGAAATTAAGTTTTGCCTTGACAATTATGTGATTTTAAATTATATTCTATTGACCTTGCCAATAAGGATGTATTGATCTTTTTTCTGGCAAATAAATAAATAAATAAACACGCGAACTTAGGTAATTTGTCGGCGGATATAAGATCAAGAGATGTGCCTTAAAATATGGACAAATTTTGGCCTCTAAAAACAATTAAAAAGCCGACTTATCTCCCGAGATAAATAAAACGAGGCAGTATAAGTCATAATTAATGTGGCTCTGGGAGGACGGACTATTTCTAAAGTGGAAGAACAGCATCTCCGCTCCTTTGAAAGGAAGATTTACAGAAGAATATATAACCTAATAATAAAAATAATAATGGTTAGAGCGGTTGCTGCTTCACCCAAGAGCCAGATGTAATTAAACTTGAGACGACTTCGGTGGGGCTGGACAAATTTGTCCGCATAATTAAACGAGAGAAATGTTTCCCAAGGCACATGGCTGATTGAACCAACTTTATGGAACCAGACGAGTTATGGACGCCCATAGCTTAGATAGATGGATTGAAAGCGGTTGCAGAAAGTTTGATCAGAGTAAGGAAAACTGGCAACTGATGGTTGCACAAAATGGCTAACTCAGGAGGCTGGGACTCAAGACTGTCTGGTTGTGCCGACGTACAAGTACTATTACTACCTTTACCTAAAGATGCGGGCACTCTCTGAACACAGTGTTGTCACTACAAGCATGCATATTTTCTCTTTTTTAACACAAAGGGAGAGAGAAAAAAAAATTACAGTTCTGCCACCCAAAAACCAAAAAAGAACAAAAATTACTGCATACCCAAAGAGAATAAGTAAAATAAATAAAAACTGTCACCAAAAATAGAAATAAAAAGGAGCTTAATAGAAAAGTTTAAAAAACGAAATAAAAAAGTGTAAAGTTCATTCATGCTAAAAACTTTCGGGACGTTTTTATTTTTACAAATTTTATAACTTATTTTTCGAAAATAATTGCAGGGTACACATTTGTAGGTGTCATTAACTTTATTATTCCACATTTAAGATTTTCCCTCGTCTTTTTTTTCCGACAGAATGATTATTAGCCGTGTTCAATCACTAAATGGTTGCAGCAGCCATCACTGAATGACGTAATCATATCATTACAAGTGGTTGTATTCATGATAACAGAGGCCTTATATTATTATTTAATACAGTTAGGTCACTTAACTTCACCATAATTAAAGTGATATCATCATTTTTGTGATAAAATTATCACTAATTCTTCTTCTTTTTTCTGATTGTGAAGAATCATGATTAAGAATAGAACAAACGAAATACTTGTTAATGCCTTAATTTGTTAAAAATCATTCAGTTCTTTTACCACGCCAAGAGGAATTGCAAATCTTCGATAAGTTTCTACCGGAAATACTTGTTTTGTGAACCGATGAGAGTACGCAAAAAAAAAAAAAAAAAAAAATTGAAAATATATGAAGCTTTTGGGGTTAAATTTGTTTCCAACCGGGAACGCCAATTACCACGAGATTCTGTTTAGATTTCCCGTGATTTTCTCGAAAATTGCTGCAAACCATTTCCTGTTAACTTTACACACTATCTCTGCGCAAAGCCTATCACATTTTTTCAGGAAAATCCTTAAACTTCCTGAATATTGATTGTTCAATTGCATAGATTACCTACCGATTGAATTCATCGTCTTATTTCTGAGATCTTAGGCTTTTTTTTTAAATATCCGAATCTAAAATGTTTTTGTTTTTGGTCGGATTGCTATAACTTTTAATAAGCAGAGAATTTCCACCGCAGGTGTGGTTTTTTGTCCCACTCCCCATTTAACCATAAAACAGTAACCATTAGTTCAGTCATTTGAAGATAACACATTTTCATGGTTATGAATAGCTTAGGAAAAATAGCATGCATTTATAAAATCTAGGTGAAAATCATATTTCCATGCTCTGATTAATGGTAAAGTGGGAGGGAGAGAACTAACACCAAAGATCAACCTATATAAGATGAAATTAAATAATATAGACAAGAAGGAATACAACATTAATAAAAATAAGTCATGCAACAATATGAAGATATTGTAAAATTTTTCTGTAGAGGGGGCCCAGAAAAATCTCTCGTAATTTGTACAGGGGGAAAGTGACCCCAAATTTCTCTATAGAGTCTAATTAATTGACTAAGACAATATTAGTTAATTATTTTTAGTACATATATTTTTGTTTTTTAGTATATATATTAGTAGTTTTTTTATTAGTTACGCACTAATAACTGCCCAGATAGCCTTTAGTTTAGTCATGGAGAAATAATTTGTTTTTTATGTACATTTAATTTTCTTGTAAATAGAGTGGATGGGGGATATGTGCCCATTTGCAGCAAATTATATGTACATAGAAATTAAAATCAACTTAAAAAACCATTGGTATTTCTCTATAGAATAAATAAGCCATAAGCTGTGCATCATTAACGTGAGATGTGAGACAAGAATTAGTACATACGGATAAAAATCTGGCCAAACTCAGTTGTCATTTTTTTTTTTTTAATTTTTAATTGCATCTCTTTAGAAACGCCATTCTTTTATTAAATTTTACTTTGTCTTACTCCTAGTAGCAAGAGGAGGTATTGTGATCGTGTGAAAATACCTACACATAACACTTATATTAGAAACTTTTAGACGAGAAAATTGATTTTTCTTTTGCAACGCTAGTAGTTTTCCTAGCTAAAGAACCACTTTAGTATAAAGTATGGTGCTGCCACCGTTACAATAGTAATATGTACCTATATAGAAACTAGATGCTCCAAATTTGAATAAAAATCTGTTAACCGGACGTGTGACTTTTTACAGAATAAGTTTGTGAGTTTGGGGAGGGGCTTGGGGGGAGGAATCTTCTCCAAACGACTATAATGTTTACCCATAAACTTAGGATGCTAACTGCACAGGTACAAAGTATCACTTTTATTTGTAATAATTAAAAAATAAAATAAAATTTGATTTTAGGTAGTTCTGTGTAATATGATCTGCATTACATTTCAAATGTTGCATAGACTTGGATCAATATACTTGGCGCTCTATTCTGGATTACACTGTAATCACACTGGATCAATGTAACTACTTCCTGGCTGGATAGTTGTTTGTCCTCCCGCTACCTCTATATTTATGCGAAGGACAAATGAATAAAATCTTGGGTTTAAAGAAAATTTGTCATTTTATATATATTTGTTAGAAGAGAAAGTCGAAGGAGTGTATTGTTGAGTTTCCACCGGAAATACGGGGGGGGGGAACCTACCCGAGGCTATAGTTTACAGCTATGAGCACACTGCAACCCAAATAGGTGTGTTGGCTAAGTAGAGAATGTGGCTCCAGTTGACCAAAGAAAAAAACATTGTGACCTAAAAGATCTACTGCGGTTCTTCATGAGTCTCTGTGGTTGTGCACAGAATGTAGTCCGGTCTCTGTGTGTAAACCCAAATAATATGGATATACTTCTTTGCAACTACCAATGTGTGTACCAATGTGTGAACAAAGTGAGAAGTTACTGATGTAGGCATTGTTCGAGTAATCTAGTCATGGATATCCGCCACCAGGACGGAAGGAGTAGGTAGATCTTCTTCTTCTAACACAAAAATTACCCTCTTTTTTCTTCAGTAACACTACTGGAATGAAGTATCTTACATGCAGCAGTTTCAGTTTCATCTTATTATTCTGTAAAAGGAAATGTACTGCGATGCGCATGTCTAGTTGCAGAATTTTATTCACAACGGAAATACATTCTTTGAGGGTTTTTGGAATACGAAAATTATTAAAAAAAAAAAAAAAAAAAAAAAAAAAAAAAGTGTGTGTGTGTGTGTGAGAGAGGGGGGAGACAAAAAACAAAAAATCGCAGAAAGCTCAAAATTTGATATTCCGTATAGATTTGCAGCGGGGGATCCCGATATCTACAGGTTTTGGCCAAAATTTATTCAGCCGGAAGTGCGCTACTTTACAGAATGTATTTTTTGTTTTGTTTTCAGTTTTTCCCGTTTTTTCTCGAAAAAGCGCCTCTAATAAATAATTTACTGAAACAATTCAGTGCAATTATCACCTGGGTCCCGGGGGGGATATAGCTTAACAAAAGTAATTATTTTGAGCAAATTCGTATAAATTCGCAAATAGTTGATTTTGGTTTTTGTTTTTTTAACGAAGAAAGCATAAAAAATAAAAAGGGGACGGGTATAATTATGATTATTTTAAGGAGTTTTATAAAAACCTTGAGAGAATAAATAAAAAAAAATGTAAGGTCCTGGGAAGTTTTATTTTTAAAACAGAAATGTGATCTCTGGAGAACACCTGTACAGCTGTGGATTTATTCTGGTGCTGCACATAGAACGTTTAATGGTCTTGCTAGTGGCAGTGGGGGGAACCTGAGAGCCCCAATAGAAGATTGGCATCATTTACCAGCCGTCCGTCCACAGGCTCCACACATCATACTAGTTGGAGGAGACAACTCTCTCCTTTTTTAATACTCTTTTTACCAAAGAAATACTTAATCTTCTTACAGTATTTTAAACAAGATTTTATTAAATAGAAAAAATAAAACTTGGGGAAATCTTGGAAGTATTTTAATATAAAATATACCAAAAATACTTGTCTAGTGGACACAGAGCTGAGCTATCAGTTTTTGTTTGGGGACAGGGGTTGAGGAGATATATATTTATATATATAATAAATACAAAACATCTAAACCAAATAAACAGTTAACCGCTGGTGTGGTACCTACAGAGTGAGCGAGAGAGAGATGTATGTATGTACGAGTGCAACAGAACCGGTTTCCTTCACCATATCTCTACACAGAGACGACAGACACACACATCTCCATCTCTGCCATATTAACACTATCGCCCGCTCTCACGTGAACAACTACTACAACGCTAAAATATCCTATTTTTTTTTTATCCATTTTTTTTTTTTTGGTCACACTTCCGGTCTATTGAATAAACTTTGTAAACATGGATTATGAATATAAAAAAACTAAATACAATAAAATCCCACCAAATTATGGAAGTGCACTTTTTTATTAGACGGAAGCTAAAATTCCCTGTTCCCACAGAGCCCTCTCCTAAAAAAAAAAAATATATATTTTAAATAAAAATAAATTTGTACACGAAATATCTATTTATCAAGTGGCGGAAACAAAAAGATCGTGTAATCGTGCGTGAGGCACGGTTGTCGGGGTTTAATCGATATCTCCATTTTGTTTTGAATATTTTATTCATACATATACCCACGTAAAGATTATTCCAATAACGTAATATTTATGTTTTACTAACTAAAGATGATAAAAAATTTAAAATGAAGGGGGAAATTGAACCACCACTTCCTTCCTGTTTACAGAGCGGATGCCAAGATTCTTGATTAAGAAAAAAACTAATAATAACATTATTAAGAAAAAAACAAAGGCCATTTGTATGATTAAAAACAAATACTCTGGTTTGAGACAGCCGTACGACTTTCTCCTACTGCAATTTACGAGTTATAATTAAAAATTAACTGAAGCGTCAATGTCATCACGTTGCTTCACTTCGTACTCTTCTAACTTTTTTTTTTGGAAAATTTACATATTAAAACAAAATGTTCAGTCAATGTGGCAGTTAGTGTACCAGTACCAAGTTGTTAAAGGAAAAAAAAAAATCGCCGATCAAATTCTTTTCAAGCCCGGGAATTATTGCAACACCATTAATTATTATTGATATTACGAAATATTATAACAACAAATGTACAATATATATATTTCGAAGTATTACTTATACAAAGTTTAACAGAAAATTTGTTGGAGCCGTGTTCACACAAAAACAAAACTTGCACATCCAGTAAGTAAGGAAATAACTACATCTGGTTGATGTGATTTAAAGAAAAAAATACTTTTTCGTAATCAGAAGATCAAAAAATACGTCATTTCCGGTGACAATTCTATTTTCAAAAATTTATCTCGTTCGAAATAGTTGCTCTTATATGCAGTAAGAGAAAGTAACATAAAAAGGTATTTACTACTCACATAGTTTTTGTAGGTTAAAGCTGAGAGATATAAAGCGGAATTATACTCGTCTAAATAAGTAAGTAGTTTTTCCGAAATTTTGGGCCGGTTTTTTTTAACCTAAGCTTATCGTCAACAATTCTTATAAACACTTCATAAATGTGTATTTATATAAATGGTATCACAAACTGAGTTTGACCAAATTTTTTTTGATTAAACAAAAAAAAAAACAAAACTGCGGGAGGGAAATATTATTTGTAAATTCCATAAAAAATAATAATAGTGAAAATTAATAAACTAAATACAGACCAGTATTTCCATTGTTTTCACGTTCGTCTTGTTCTGTTGGTAAAATATTAGATTGTAATTTATGTATTGGCTTCGCAGCCGATTTAGGAGGTGAAGGGGGACCAAAGAGTCGGCAGAAGGAATCGTTACCGGACTGCTGTTTTGCCAGCGTCGTAGAAGCAGCAACGGCCGCAGAGGCTCCATTTCCACTGTTCATCATCGTCGCCGCCGGTGATGGTTCATCGCTCAGGAACACATTGGAAGCCAAATGATTTCTGACACGTCTAACGTTTGTCTCCTGTGCAGAGTTTGTACCAAAAATATCACTCGAGCCGCCACCTGGTGGTTTCAACACTCTGTGGAAAAAGAGAGAAAAAAATAAATTGATATTTTAAATAATAATAATAAAATAAAAGCTGAAAAAAAAAGAAGTTTCCTGACAAAAATAAACTTGCCTGTGATGACTGGGAGTGCCACTGAATTCAGCACCGAAAATATCACGACTTTGAGGAGTAGATGGAGTTGGTGGTTTCATTTTCTTTTGTTTTAAGATATTTGTTTCTTCAAAAAAAAAAAAAAAATTTAATAACGATTTAATAAAAAGAAACAAATTTTCTCCTCCACAGGTGTTGTAATTGTATGTATATAATATTATGTTTTGAGGAAAACCGGCGACCGGATGGTTGTTGTAGCTAAGAGAGTGAGTCACTTGTAGAACACCACACGATTGAAACTGTTTCAAGACTGAACGACCAAGTTATGTGCTGTGTGGTGTGGTGTGTAGTGTGGAGGAGAGTTTTGGTTTGAGGAGTGTGGCAGTGGCTGGAGAAAGAGAGAGCGACTCACTGAATGAGTGAGTGTGAGAGAGAGGGCAGACCAGACTGTCAGGGTGCCGCCATAGTGGGGGTATCGAGTGCAAGCAAGCACGGTCCTTAGTCACCAAGGGCATTATCACACACACACACACACACTTTCCTCTCTTTCTACAACATGTATATTACTACTCATACATCTCACTCTTATTCTCCACCTACTCTCTTCACTTATTTCTTCTTTTATGTTGTTTTTTTAAAGAAAATAAAACAACGCTCAGTCCAAGAATCGAACCGCCACACTATGAGTCATAACATTTCTTTTTTCTCTTTGAAACTCTCTCCTGTTCTCTCAAATTATGTATTTATCGCTTTACACAACTGATTATAACTGATTATTAATCATGCATATTTAATTAATAACAACTTTACCGCGTTTTTTTTTTTAAGATTTAAACACCCAAAAGTAATAATAATAATAATTAGGTGATCCATGTTTCAAATGATTGGAAATTAAGCACGAATCACATACGTTTCTAGCCAGTATACAATGACTCATTCTTTACATTTTTTCTTTCTTTTCTTCTTATTCATTTTAAAGTATTGTTACTCAAGACAGCTGTGTGGTGGCTTGCATAACAATTAATATGTACAGCAACAGCATACCCAGGCAGACAGTCACCTCGCTTGGTGTACATTCTAAACAGGTACTTGTTCCTATCCTCAGGGCAAAACTTTTATTTTTTAATTTCTCTAGTTTAATTTTTTTTCTAACTAAACGATTTATTTATTTATTTTACTAAACCCTTGGTTTAAAAACACGCTCTAATAAAATTCTAATATATTCAATTTAATCTACCAATTTATATAATTAAATCGAATTATATAAAGACCTCCCACACAATTAAAATAATGATGATGAAACTGACTCGCACCAATAACCCTAAAGAAGCTCAATAAAAATCTATTGACTTTAATCACAATAATCAAGCTTCATTAACCTATTTATAAATAAACCAGCTGTTTTTATTTTGAAAAACATTAATAAATCAGCTGTTTAATAATTTTTTGTTGTTAAATCAGCTGATATCGACTGTTACTGGTTGACCTATAAATATTTTAATTCACTAAATTGGCTGAAAAACAAACAAAAACGAAAAAAAATTGCCTGTGTTATAAAAATATGGATTTATTTTAAAAAAGACATGCAATCTTGTAGTTCATCAAATATTCCACGCTTCGCTCATTAATTCCTTCTAAACTGAAGATTTTCTACTCGACAGCTATGAGCAAAAAAAAATCACTCAGGGTGATAAGAAAAAAACTCAGCTGGTATTGAAGAATTCAATTAAAATTTATGAAACTTATTACTGAATTTCCCAATTAATCCATTCTCTATAAACTTTGAATTTCTAAATTTAATTGTACTTAATATATGGATGGTGGTGCAACCATACAATACATTGAAATGGTAGGTTAGAGGGAACACTAACGGTCTCCGCCCCCTCCTCCCAAAATTAACCTAAACTACTTTCGGATAACAAGCAAAAAAATTAGTTGGCACAGGGCCAAAGAAGAAACCTTTTATTTTTAAAAGTTTATTCGACGTTTCGGACAACTTTGGTCAGTAAACCTTTCCAACTGTAAATTTTCCCTTTTCTGATTATACCTTACTCCATAACCAAACAATAACCTCATCCAACATTTAACTCTCCATTCGTCCTTAAAAGGTATCATGTCCTTTTTAGTATCTGTAAATTCGTGAAATATTCTATTTTTATCGTACAATTTTCTGTATTTTCTGTTTATGTAGTTGCTGAAGAAGGACACCAAAGGTGTCCGAAACGTCGAATAAATTTTTAAAAAAGAGTTTCTTCTTTGGCCCCCGCCAACTAATTTTTTGTTTGTTTGATAACAACGGCCAAATATAGCTATTGTTCATATTATCGTTCGATAAGTATGCCAAGATTATATGCCGAAATGATTGCTTTTTTTAAAAAAAATAAGGCAAACAGGGACAAATCATCGTCCCGACTGTTCGTTTCCAGGCAGCCAGACGATGTCAAAAAAAAAAAAAGGTTGATCTGGGAAATAAGGAACTATACGGATAAGTGTATTCCTTTATACAAAGATAAATTCGGCAAGAAGTATGGGAAGCAGCAATATAATGGTCATCTCCGACAGTAGTTTCCGGGGAACCATCTCCTGGCCAGAAAGGTGATTGCAGATTAAAAAAAATAAAACAGATGAGAAGGCATTTATTCAAATCTTCGGTTTTGATCACCCAACCTTACTGAATCCTGATGGTTCGTGAGCTCATTTGGAATACTTCTTTACTAAATCTTTTTTGCACTATTTTGTTGAAGCTGTAAACAATTTAATTTTCTAAAAAATTTAACAAAAACATGTCCTTTTAGTGGGTATAGCATTGCCACTACTTGCTTTGTTAAGGACCTTGTAAAAACAGGCGCAAATAATCCCTAATAAAGCGCTTTGCTTGGCCTTGCCAAGGCAAACTATGTTGTAGGTGACCCAGGTTTTAATGGAAGATCTATTTAAAAATGTAAAGACGCCATCCAAAAGTTCAAGGACTAGCCAATGGCTTTTCCTACAGCATCCATCCTCACGAAAGCACGGTTGTCCAGGTATCTAATAAAGTGGTATCATCTCCATTAGCTCACCCAGACAGTCCTGGAACAGTTGCGAACCGATCAAGCGTGTTCTCTGCTGTATCATTAAAGAGAGAAAATTACGACTAATTGCCGCCAAGTTTCCACAGCACAAGTATACGTAGCCGCTATTTCTGACTGAAAAATCATTGTTAGTATCGTTAGGATCTGGGTCGAAGAATTTAAATATCATCCCTAGGTGCCACCCTCAGTGCTGGAGCCATAAAGGATCCCCTTCCACCGGCGATCCTACCGATCAGAACCTCTCTGGAATGTGAACTCAAAGGCTTGGGTTGAGAATGTCTTCTGAAGAACAATCAATATAATTGGACTCGATTGCTACCTGTTATTTTTTAACAGAGAATTGCTCCTCCGTAAGAAGATGAAATCCTCAACTGTTCGCAAATAAAAAGTCACTACAATGAATAAGATTGACTTTTCTACGTCCTTTCTTTTTTTTGACGAATAAAGACCTACAAAACGAAAATTCTATTATATAATAAAGCAGGAGAGATACATACATATAGAAATCAAGGCAACCGTTGTATTATGAAAAGTCCAAATATATAAATCTAGTTGATTTATCAATAACTCTGAATCACCAAACTAAAGGAGATTTTTAAAAAATAACATTGAAAATGTCACCTGATGACGTAATAAGACATGACGTAATAATATTTATCTATATGGCATATGGAGAAATGATAAGTTTCTCTACTCTAATATAAAGGAATAGATTTTAGAAAATTGTGTCAGAATTTTATCAAATTTTTTAATAAAAACAATGCCGAGTTAAATTCATATTTAACGGTGAAATGAGTCATATCAGGTGATATTTTATCATCCATGGATTTCTCATTATATAAACTGTGTATACATTGTTACCAAAATGAGATGAGTATTTTCAGAATTGAAGGCTTTTACAGTCTCATGCAATATGTGAAAATTTAAGAGTTGAAACAAGAGTATCTCCTATTGCAATTGTTAGCCGTTAGGACCCTGGTGCGACCTGAATTAACTACTGGTGCGACCTGAATTAACTACTGGTGCGACCTGAATTAACTACTGGTGCGACCTGAATTAACTACTGGTGCCACCTGAATTAACTACTGGTGCGACCTGAATTAACTACTGGTGCCACCTGAATTAACTACTGGTGCGACCTGAATTAACTTCCTTGTAACTTCATTGTGCAATGTTTCTCAACTCTAAGTACCCAAGATATAAACCAAAGGTGTTGGGTAAATATATGTATCTATAAACCTAACACCTCATATATATAAAGATGTATATGTACACTTAAATTCCAAGTTTGAAGAAAATAGATTAGGACGGTTTTTCCGCTAAAAACAGCGATAAAGTTGGAGGAGGGGAATGCGTAACGCCGCTTAACTAATTTTATTTGATTTTGCCTGAAACCTCCAACTGGAAGGTCCAGGTGATCCCTATAAAATATTAACTTTCGAACTTCCCGTTTTGTTTTTGAGTTAATTTGATCATGTATATATAAATATATAAATATATATATATATATATAAGCATACACCATTTGCTAAAAGCATTCTTTTTTTTTCTTTCTTTTCAAACTCTGAGCACTTAAAACCGATTTCCGATGAAAACTCAATTTTGAATAACAAATAATTCTTTGGAACATCCCAATACTTCCAGCTACAGTAGATCTTAAAATAGTTTGAAGACAGAAGACAAGCTATACAAATCTGAAATTCCGAACGAAATTCAATTCTATTTAAACTCTATGTATTCAATATGTATATGGATAACATCTATGATTTTACCCGACAGCACTCAATGATGGAGGAGCTAGAGTTACTTTTTTAAGGGTTTCACACTAGATTATTTTTTCTTTTCTTTCTTTTGCGATAAGAGGAACTTAATTTACGTAGACATAGTTTTATTTAATTCATAATCGATTCCAGTATCAAGTTGAAATAATCGTGAACATTGTATCAAGGAAAGAATAAGTAAATACTATTCGGCGGTAATATAACAGCAATAAAACCATTATGTTTTTAAAGTTCAACCGCGCTCGCTTGAAACAACATTTCGTACGCAATAAAAACAAACAAAAAAACAATTTAAAGCTTTAATATGTATTTAATATAAACTACAGTCAAAATATTCAAAATTAAATGGAAGAATTACATTAATGTAATATAACAACTTTCAAAAGAAAAATTAAACAAAGAAAAAACTAAAAAATACGAAAATGGTAATGGCAATATTTGTAAACAAATATGAAGAAAGCTAAAAACTAAAGACACTTGTTGTTTCCTGATAGAGGGAGGCGACTGGTCCTGGATGGATGTACTCCAGTAGGATGTAGAAGCACAAGAAGAAAGTGGTGGTGAGTTGTCTGGCATACAGCCAACTGAGACAGCCAGACAGACATATCTATCTCATACACAATATAATAATGTACACGCAATGTAACACAGATATATATATATATATATAGAGGGGGGGGGGCTATGGTTCAAGTCAACTAATACATATTATGTCGTTTATTTATTTTTTATTTTTCGTATCGTGTCCCATTGTGTTCGTCAAAATGATAATTTTACTATTTATATTCCACACATTGTCCAACTGTTCGTGATTATCAGAATTAATTTTGTTTAATTTGATTACAATCAAAATTATATAGAATTATTTTGGTGCAATAAATAAATGAATGAATCAACATTTCAAATAGATATAAAAATAACTATAAATACATTTTTGTTGAGGTAATGTTTAATATAAAAGTGAATCACGAATGAAAACAGTTGATTCCTTTTTTTTATAAAAAGCTGATTTATTTACGTACTTTATTCATACTGCTGGTCATGTTAGATTTTCGGAAAACGAGTTTTCACCTGAAATACATTCCTGAGTTCACGTTATTAAGAAAAAAAATTAAAGCATTCTGCCAAATTTTGGCTCCGATACTTGATGAAGGACAGGTGTTTGGTTAATAAAATAAAACAGAAACTCAGAGGCATTATATAAATATTGTACGGTATATTCCAGCGGGTACAGTTAGTGACCTCATTTTTGGTTAAGTTATTCCAAATATTTCTGCTACAATATCTCACTTGGCTATAAACTTGATAAAAAAAACATAAAATATACTAGGTTATTATAAATATTAGTTGACAATAACTTTGTCGTACAAATGTTGCCTTCACTCATTGCAGTAAGAGAAATCGGCCACATCCGGTTCGATCTTAGGATTTCGAAATTTCACAGGAAACAAATATTACGAGGTCGTTTGAATAAGAAAAATAACTTGGAGAAAGTTTATACTTGATATTCCCTTTACTTATTATCACTTTCGTAGATGTGAAACGAAAGATTCAGTGGATTTTTAAATCTGGGTGAGAAACAGTCACCCGATTTTCTCTTACAACGTTTCCAATGTTTAGTTAGGTTGGCCATAAAAAACAGTGGCAAGGGTTCTATTTTTGTTTTATATAACCGAGCGGATTTGAGTGGAGCAGCTTCTCTCAAAACCAAAAAGGTTTGTAGAGGCAGTCACTGACAGACCTTCATAATTCCTTTAAAATCCTCTCTTTTCGGGGGGGATATTTCAGATAAAATTGATGGGTCTATATCTGTGCAATTAGTATTCCAACTTTAAAGGGGGAACAAACTGTTGCAGCCTTTAAAGGAGAAAAATAGTTGCAAAGAAAATCCTTTAAGAATTTTGTAAAGGCCAAACCTTAACCTTTGTTGACCGATTTGCCTTAAATTGGTGAAATTCTACCAATGCTTTGTCGTAATACAGGTGAAGAAGGTATATTGTAGTGAAGTTGATTACAGGGAAGCTAATGGTTGCTGCTTGCCCACAACCCTGCAAAACTATTTTCCTGTAAACATTAAAAAAAAAAAAAGCGATCGGCATTTACTTATATAGATTATTTACGAAGTTTCTCGAAAATCATTGGATCTATTTCCGAGAAACTCGCGAAAATTGAAAAATAAAACAAAACACATTTAATAAAGTCGCATTTCCGGCTGACGGATTCTGACCAAAGCCTTACTGTTTCATTTTTTGTTCAAGAGACCTCAAAATATGTACTTCTCTTGCGGGTGTAAGAGAAACTGAAAAATATGGACTATACCAGTTTAAGCTGAAAGTTACTTCCGAGCCAGTAAACTAGTTTATTAAATCAGGTCAAATGGCGGTGATAAAAAGCACCCAAATAATCGAATCTTTGATACTAAAATTCTTCCAAGTATATTATCCTGGATCACAAAACATCTACATAGATATAAAACTAAATAATTTTAATTCATTAATTATAAAATTATGTTTTAATCTTCCTAATACAAAATTCTCGTCCTTGTATAATAAACATATATGGGAAATGGGAAATTCAACGTCCTTGAAAGCAGAGTTACGCCTTCTTTATTCCTCAATAAACAATGCAACATCTTTGAGGTTATCTATGTAATTAGAAACAAAAACATATGCTAATTATATATATTAATAAATCAACTGTGTCCACTTGTTTATATAAAATAAAAAAAATTATGTTTTCTCTGTCTTGGTAAATATTTTCTCCGTTATTTTTTTAGTTTAAATGTTTTTATATCCGTATTTCTATTACTACGATATTAAGTTATACAATTGGTTTCTAATTTGAAATAACCGTGTGATTTTTGAAGTGGAGTTTTAACGGAAATACCCATTTTGAGGTCCTAAGAATACGAAAAAAAAACAGTTTATTAGCAGACGGTTCGATTTTCTCTGTGTGTGTCTGTAAACAAAATATCTCAAAAAAGAAAAAAACTCGAGAAAATTCAAGCGGTACTACATTTAGGTATTAAATTGATTTTAGGTAGTTCTACGGAATTTGTGGCATTATACTTGGCCCTGTCTGGGTAGGTACTTGTCCCTTACTACCTCTGTATTTATGTTAAGAAAACGTCATTTTATATATAATTGTATTAACAGCAGATAAGAGACAGTCGTGTTGGTGTTTTACACCAGATTTTTCTTTAACTAATATTGTAACTGCCCACATAAACACTCTACCATCCCTTCTATTACAAAAAAATTTTCTGAAGGGTGCGGGATACCTGTAACAACGTTAAGCTTCCCTATAAAGTGCCGCCACTTCGTTACAATAAAATCTGTGCTCACATCTTAGTTAACTGTATTGTTAAGTGAATTCCAAAATTGAAGAAATCGATACTGTTTGAAAACGAAAGGATGTTTGAGAGAATTACTTTTTTTTTATATTTTCTTGAATATGATATCACAACAATTATATTTAAATTTGGAATGCTAACTGGACAAAATCATTGATTGGTTAGCTTGTTCCAAGGATTTAGTAATGAACTTGTTTAAGTATTTTGAGAGTGATTCAAGACTCGATACTACATATCGCCACGATTCTTTCCATGCAATAAATAATAATAATAATAATTATTATTATTATTATTCAGAGAAAGTAGTCGAATTTTTTTAATTTGTTTTACATTTCATCCAGGGGAAAATTTGTTATAATTGACAGATATAAAATTAATTGACCGTAATATTTAAGTTGAATACTTTAATGAGATATGTTGTTTATTATTTATTTACTAATGAAAGTCTAATAAAAGGAAAGTCTTAATTAAACGGGATAAATATATCAAATCTATATAATGGCCAATATCGATCTACTTAGCGAATCAATCGTGTCGTGTGCAACACGCTGTAACTGGAGACCTTTCACCGTGAAGCTAAAAGCTAACCCCACCACTATCTACCGGGACAGCATTAAGAGCTTATTAATCGATACATTTCGATAAAACTTGCTACCGCCTGGTTGTCCTCTTTGAGTGATCAAGGTTGTTCTGGTGGATGTTTTAATCAAGTTTGTAGAGATAAGTTATAGATTAAGTTTAAACAAATAAGTTTTTACATATTAAACTGTGCTAGGAGAGAAATTCCATAAGCAACAATTGTTTCTCGGCACAATTAACCAGATTAAAAAATTAGAGAAAGTAAAAAATTAACAATTTCTTTATTAGAGGAGCCTAAATTTAAAAATTATTCCTCAACTTCAGTTCCCCCTCCTATAAAAAAATCATTTGAAGCACTTAGACCTCATTCTCCTAATGAATTACTCAACTTCCAACACAAACTTATTCCTTATAATTTTACAAAACGCTTAGGGAACTAACCTAAATCCCACTAGATAATGGAGGGCATTGTCCCTCCTCTTGTCTTACAGACTTTAGAAAACCTTGATAGTACTTTTAGAGTTAAAGCCCCTAAAGTTACGCCCCTCGCAGAAAACTTCAAAAAAATATTCCAATGGACAATATATCTTTGATGCAATGCAGAACTATCGATTGTGTAAAAACCCCGACTTTTCAGGAGATAAAAATAAAAACTCAACTTGTATTCTTAATAAGAAAATATAACTTCCCATAATAAGAATATATGCCGTTTTTCTTTTTTTAAAAAATGTTTGCATGCACACTTGGTTAAAAAAGTTCAAACGATATTTACGCACTTAATCAGTGACAATGATATCTTAAGGTAAATATAAACGTATGCAGTAACAGTTTATTAACATTACAGCTCGTTATCAGTTATATGTTTAGTGAACATCAAGTCGCTGATAAGAGACAATAAAACATTTAAATTGTTAGATGCAACAAAACTTTCATCAATTTCTTTCTTCAATATTTAGATATTGTAATGGCGGCGGTCTTTTCCGAAACCATCACATCACATTCACTTAAGGCAAACATTACACTTCCAATTGAAAAATGTTCACCAAACTCCTGGTATTTTCGCTAAATATTTAGTTGGCCCCCAGATAATATTACAGATAATTAGAAATTGGAGCTAGGAAACTACACATTAAACAAATCTAGGTTTTTTAGAACACACTAGTTGTGAATGTACCTATACACTTTATAGCCCACTAGACAGCGCCACTAACAAGCATTCATAATATTGAAATGGCTGTTTAGAGCTATCGCTCACTCAACAACAACTCCCATTCTGACCGATATCCTTGTGTTTCCTATACGGAATATCATTTCCTCTGATCGAGTTATTTTGTCCACTCAGATATAAAAATCAGGCTCTTTCTTTTTATACAAATGGGTCCCCCCCCAAATATAGTTGTTGTGGTGGTTGGTTCCGCAGAGCTGGAAAGCATCAGAGACATTTTCCGATGAAAATTCAATTTCAAAGATTCATACGGTTGCAATACTTCCTCTTAACTACAGGAAGAGAAAATAATGACAGCCTTGTTGTTGTAAAATTATGTATAAAAATTGAAATCCCACAGCACTGTATGTTTTAGTTACATAGTTTATACGTACAAAATTATTATTTATAAAACAAGTAATATAAATTTATTACCTTGTCATTAATCTTGCCACTCTAAAAAAGGTAATAAAGAATTTTATGATGATGTGTGAGGAAAGTGCTAGTTTACTTTTTATGACGTCTACAATATTTGAAATGCAATTATTATTGTTTATTTAGTTATTATTTTTATTAATATATTCCAGGAAGATAACGGTAACATATTAATGAGCAGTGGCTGTTAGACACTATCCTGGGTGCCATAACGTCTCGGCTGCTGCTACAGCACCCAAAAATCAATTTTTCTGGTAGCAGGAAAAAAAATAGGTATATTTAAAGTTCCAAATCAGATGTTCTGGTTTTTCACCGAAACATTTTTCTCAAGATTGGACTTCCCACTACTTTTTTTTAATTTGTTCTTTTTCTTTTATTCTTCTTTTTAATTTGTAATTTAATTTGCAAAGAAACTTCCTCAGGACGTCAGGTATTAAGTCAAAGGTCGATCACATATTCTAGCAAGAGAACCCTAATTTTTGCAATTATTTGAATATTCTTCAGTTTATGAGGATACCGATGATATTTTTGCCTTGAATCGTCAAAGCGGGATAACAAAATGAAGTAAATTTCATGAGGCTTAAAAAAAAAAAAGTCTCTAATGTTTTGTATAAAACTTGAGCGTATGCGCAGAGAGTATTCTACGTCAAAAGGATTTATATTAAGCGAAAAATTGGACTAAAATCAACCTGCAATGGACGCAATAAACAGCAGCGAATTTTCTACAAAATTGGGGGGGAGGGATAGATTCAGAGAAATCATACTCAAAGGAAATTTCAGAGTTCTGTTTTATTTAATTAATAAAAAATTCTCATTTTATTTATTCTCATTTTGAATGGCGCTCAGTAAAAGAAATCACTCTCCATGGAGATGGATTACTGGAGAAGATTGGGCAGAATAATTCAGATTCTAATGGAAAAACCGATAAAGAAGTGAAGGTGAAAATGCTTATAAAAAGGAATATGTTAAAAACTATAAATTATTAAAAGTTGACGGGGGAATAATGGCTCTCGAAATTGGCTATGCTATGGAGGAAGCATGGTGGGTCACGATCACAGTGGACAGAAAACCCCAGGAAACAATAGATGACCATCGTTTGAGGGAAGAATATGCGTTAGAAATGCTGTTCAATGAAGAATTTGACTGAGATAAATTATTATCACGCAATGAATTTGAAATGTTTCTGAATTGCTTCGTAAATCTTAACGTGGTGTTTGTAATAAACTACGATAAACAAAGTAAGGAAATCCAACCAAGAATAATGAAAATCCCAGCCTTACTTAGTATGTCAAGAAAGTGAGGGCGAGCAGTAAGGCCAAAGAAGGTAAGGATGAGTGAGAGGGTAGAACCGTGCTCGGCCACGTTAAGTTTGTATTAAGCATGCTTTTCTGTGTACCTGAAAGTCAACAACTAACTACCCGGTCATGTCTTGTATACATACTAATAGACGTATTTTCTTCCATCTGTTGAGACATAAAATCGAATCATAAAATTAGTTTACATATATAAATGAAAACAGTAA